>JALLAS010001947.1:0-11457 GCA_036939415.1 Detonula confervacea
ACGTTACCGTGACGTTACCGTGACATTACAAATTTGATCGTGGATCCAAAAAAAACTACGTACATACATACGGTAAGGTACGTATCAATCCAGGATCTTGCAGGTTTAACCCCACGAGTAACTACTAATATCCACACCTGCAGCTTACTATCTAATATTGATGTGGTTGGCGATTGGCGGTATGTCCACTACCCTTGCCGATTGAGAATCCATCGGCAATGAATTTTCTAGGGATATATCTAATCATCCTCGATCGTCTATCTCGACTCCGGACTTCGGAGCGAGCAACGAGCAACACAAACAACATTACTTCTCCACAGCAATATGCCTTACCTTTCAATATTCTTCATCCAGACATCGCTCCTCCTTGCAGCCGATGCCCTAACCCCGTCCTGTCCGACAAAGCACAGCACCGCCACCACCGCCAATAATAATCCTGATCCGATCGGACCTACGCATACCCTCATCCTGACTCGCCACGGCGACAGCGTTTGGAACGGAAAGTATCCCGGATGTCAGGAGACCTATACAGGATGGACGGACGTCGACCTCTCCCCCATCGGGAAGCAGGAGGCCATCCGGACCGGACAGTTATTAACTCAATACACGAGCAGACTCAACATCGATGCATTATTCACGAGCACGCTAACGCGAGCGAAAATGACGGCGCATGAATGTTGGTGGGCATACAACAATCGATTGGAGGAACAATATCGTCATCTTCATCTACAGTCTTATCAATACTACAATCATCCTCCGAATAATGAACAACAAAAACAACAAAATAGTCATGCCCATGAGCAATATCAAACACCTGCGCAATATATAATAGACCATCGACTCAACGAACGTCATTACGGCTCCCTCCAAGGCCTAGTCAAAAGTGAAACCGAATCAGGACTACATGGTCATTCGCCACAAGATGTGTACGAATGGCGACGATGCTGGCATGCAGTACCTCCACCGTTAGGAGACAACGATCCACACAGAGTTGAGGAAGTAAGACTGTACAAAGATGTATACGGGGGGAACAATATTCTAAGAGGGGAAAGTCTGGCAATGGTTGCTCAGAATAGAATACGTCCATTTTTGAAGGAGAGTTTATCCCCCTTGTTGGAAAATGCCTATGAATCCAGATCGCCTACAAACGGCGAGAGGTCGATAGGATCAACTGCACTGATCGTAGCACATGCAAACTCCCTCCGGGCATTGATTGGAGTATTGTGTAACGTTGAAAACGATCCCTCGGGGTTGGCATTGTCAAAATTAGAATCCATGAAAATACCCACGGCAAGTCCATTGGTCATTCAATTTCAAAAGACAGTGGATGAGGGGATTTATTTTCCTGTGGATTGCAATGCATTGAGAGAGGATGGGGTTCGGAACGAGTTGCCGGTGTATCCACTGAGTTCTTTGCCGGTGTTGAAAAAGCAACAACAAACAAATCTGGATCAAGCTGAAATGCCATCCTCTTTGTTCGAGGCTGTGCCAATAAAATAAGAATGAAAAAGGAAAAAAGCCCGTAGGATGGTGTGGTAATTATGTTTGCCATGACGAGAGTTATGTAATATCTTTTCTTCTCAATCGATAAAAGTATTGGTGAAGTATGGAGATACGGAAAGCACGCAGGGATGAGTGATGGAAATGAGAGAGAGAGAGAGCAGTGCGCTAGTAAGTGGCAGTTCGTCCAGCCCTCTATGATGGCAATCCTAGCTACCCTGAAAATAGTAGCTTTTGTGTCTGTAACTCAGGGTGGATATCTTTGCCAAAATGCGTAGATATAAATTCAGAAAGGGCAACTCGCAACAATTGAATTTCCATTTCCAATTGATTGTAGTTTAGGAGACGGAGTCATTCAGGAATTGACTGCCGAATGTTCTCATTGTACTGTCCTATCAATAAAATCCAGTATCTCCAGCTTGTGGCATTGGCACAACACTCACTCACAGCTCTTGATCTGGATCCAATGATGCCCATCTCAAGGCACCATTCTTCCCAAGAACATTCCTCGTTTTCACAAATCGCTCCTTCTCTTCTTGATCTTTCGCCCCCAGCAGTATCTGCTCCACCACATCCAATACCGTCCCAACCTCGAATTTACCATCGTCATTCTTTGCTCCGAAATCGAAATCAGCATTTACATCCGCCCCAGCCTCCAATAGCAATTCGATGATTTCGTACCGGCCATAGAATGTGCTCCAGCTTAAGGGGTGCATGCGCATGCCTCCCTCCCAACTCGAGCGAACGTCGGGGTCGGCTCCCTTTCCTAGCAGGAGTTTGACTATTTCGGCATTGCCGCCGAGGGCGCTGAGGTGTAGACAGTGCTCGCCGTCCTTGGTCGTTTTGTGTACCAGCGAGGGATCCTTTTCGAGGAGGGTTTCGATTTTCGAGAGTTCTCCGTCGGAGCACGCGAAGAAGTAGTCGGAGTTTTCTCCGTTCGGTTCAGCATTGTCTGTGGCATCGCACACAGTAACCGCCGCCAATAGCACTAGTATGCACAAACTCTGAGTGGTCTTGTGTTTGTAGTTCCTGTTGCGCTTGCGGCGTGTTGGCTGTGACTGCCCAGGCGGAGTGATTGAAGACTGGCTAGCAGAAAACGCTCCTTCGACGCCATGGGCAGCATCCAGCTTGGCACCTCCACGTGTAGAAAAGTTGTTGGAGCTTCGGCTCTCCCTCTCGATTTGACCATCAGGGCATTGATTCTTCTCCTCCTTTGCCTCTTTCGCCATTTGCTCCCATTCGGTTGCATACCCATTGGCACGCATGTAGGCCTCGACGACATGGTCAGGAAAGCCGGGGAGCCTTATTGGACTGTAAATTCGTCCTGGGTTCCAACGCGGATCATCGTAGGGCGCATTGTGTCGCAGAAGACATTGGGGCCTTGGCCTTGGCCTTGGAAGCGCATCATATTCCTCATCATCCCTTGAGAGATGGGCCTCATCCGCATCACCCTCTGCCTCGTTGTCCATGTTTCCTGCCATCCCGCAGCAAACTCCGCAATGGCCTGCCTGGCAAGGGCACAGTTGCTGTCTGTAGCCCTTATAATACGGAACAATGGCGATCGGAGGACGGGGCTCATCTTTGCGCTCGACTATTTAAACTAATTCCTACGTACGGGAATAATCTGGTGATGGCTGATGTGCCGGGCGACGCTCGTGGGCGAAATTCTGGACGTTTCATCTCAAATGTGGCGGACTCCCGTAAATTTCATCGATTCCACCTTTGGCGGGTTGTGCGGGCGGGCGCGCGCGCGCAAGTTTCTGTGATGTGTTCTACATTCTACATCTGTTTCTTTTCACCCTCTGCGAATCTCTTGGGCCATTGCGTCTTACTATGCCATTGTCTATTAGTACTGTGAATAACAACTAATAACATAGATAGACTAAAAGGCTACAACTACCATAACTATGATCTAGACTAGATCGGACACGCGTGAACGGCACTTTCACGCTTTCAGCGTAGTTTCTTTTCTGACGTGTACTACTGTACCAGCTATGACATGTACAAAACAGTATAGATTCCTATGTTGAGAAGGAATCACCACCTCATCTTTGGGGTTCAAGTTACTAATATAAAAATAAATATCAATAGATCTGGAAAAAGTTGGTCGGGTGTTCTTGTGATCAGATAATTTTACCTACGAGGGAAGAATACGAAAAAATATAATACTTTTATCATCAACAAACAACCCTTCTTGGGATTTTAATAAATATGGTAGTCCCCGAATCTTTATTTACGAAAAGGGGTCAATCTAAAACCTTGGTGGCGTCAAGTTTGGTGTTGACGTGGTTTTTACGAACACGCAGTCTCAAATCACCACGTCGTCAAACTGGAGGTAGTTTTGCCAGAGAGCTGAAAAAAAACAGCTGGTCGAAGAATTCACTTCGCCGTCCGTCCATGCATGGTGAAAAATACAATGAACGCGCGCGCTAGCAAAAACAACAGCAAGCAGCTGCATGCTGCCCTTGTCGAGCAACGTGGCATCTGCTCTGCTTAGATACCGAGCGAGATAGATAGAGGCAAGGTTCAATAGGCCAATGCCGTCATCATTGGACAAATCCCGGACCTGGAAAGAGACGCAAATAATAACGTCCACTAGGCTCCACAAGAACTGAAAAAGGATACACCAGACTAGGCATCATTGTATTTAAGTTCCAGGATACACGTGAGGATGCATCATTCGCCACAACGACACATGAATGATACAGTGTCATTCAAGTGATTCAAGTCCGGAGAAGGAGGACTGCCGCCGCGCCCGCCACTCCTGCCTGCTGACAGAAGGCGAGCTCTGGTTTCGATAGGTTTCGATAGATCAAGCTTGCGATCAAAGTTCAAAACGAAAAAGAAAAAGTCGTGCGTGGTTTCACTGAATGATTGCGTGTGCGTTTTAGCAGGAGGTGGGAGGTGTCTGGTGGGTGATGCAATTCGTTCTGGAAAACAACAACAGCCACAGCCACACCATCTTGAAACAGCTACCATAGCTTCTCGAGAGGAGACGAGTTGAACGAAACAAGAACGAACCATAAATCTTTCTCACTGCCGCTGAACCAGTTGGAAAACAAATAACTGACAAACTGACACATACACTAACTGATGCTACAGAGGAGAAGCGAATGAACTCACAAACCATGACCATGAACATACCCAACTACGGTAACCAATACTCGAATACCTTGGCACCGACAGCAACGGCGTCGGATCAAATGATACAACTGCCGTCATACACACTGCAACCGACCCAGACGAACTTAATCAGGAAGCGACCGCACTCGGACATGTCTGGCGGCGGTGGATCTCAGCAGCCAAACGGCAGCAACAACAACAACAACATGATGCAGCAACAGCTACTACGACCGAACAAGCCGCTATCGGCATCGATCACGCTTCGGCTATCCTCGCGCGTGGAAGACCCCTCCATGCGTACAATCAAGACGGTAACTTCCTCTCAATCCATGGGCAGCTCGCCAACGTCATCCACGGCGGCCATGCCGGGAGCAGCGCTGGAAGTATCGAGCGCCTCCTCCACCTCCAGCAGCGGTAGCAACGAGAGCGTGATCATTCCGACGACTACGTGGATAACGGACAATAAGAAGATGATTTCGAGTCCGCAAGAGTTCTTCACGGCCATGCTGCAAGGAAGAGGGTATCCGGCCAAGACGTTTTGTAGTTTGAAGTGCGGTTATCACAATATTCCCACGGTAAGTTAGTGATGTTAGTTCCCTAATTAGACTTGACAGCCATGCATGGTGGTCAAGTCGCATGTCTTGATCACGTTTTACCTTCACCTTTACTCACCATCATCGTTTCTTTTTCTACTAACAGAAACACCAAACGACCTCCTACGGCGTCTCCCTCACCAAAGCCATCCGCTCGTCCGACGCCCCCACCGCCCGCGCCCTCCTCCGCTCCGGCCTCCACCCCAACGCCTGCAACAAGTTCGGCGAATCCATAGTCCACGCCGCCTGCCGTCGCGGCGACTCTCCCATGCTCGTCGCCCTCCTCGATGCCGGGTCCAGCGTCCAGATCACCGACGACTTCGGCCGAACGCCGCTCCACGACGCGTGCTGGACCTCCACGCCGAACTTCGACACCATTCGCCTGCTCCTGGACCGGGATCCGTGGCTCCTCTGCATCGTGGACTGCCGCGGCTCCACCCCCCTGGGGTACGTGCGGAAGGCGCACTGGGCCGTGTGGATCGGCTTCCTCGGCGCGATCGCCGATCGATACTGGCCGGAGGTGGACGGGATCGGCGACGAGCTGTCGAGCGGCGAGCGGCACGACGCGCCGCCGCTGGCGTTTGAGGAGCCGAAGTCGAGGCCGGTGCCGGATCCGGAGCGGGCGATCAAGTTGGAGATCATCGAGCTGCTGGCGAACGGCAAGTTGAGTCCGGAGGACTTGCAGGAGAGGCTCGACTCGGACGCCGCCAAGGCTGCGCAAGAGAAGACCAGAGCTTCGACCCCGCTGCCTCCGAATACGTTGAATGGCATGCTCGGCATCCCGATGCCGTTGTCTCGTATAACCCTCGATCCGCTGAGACGAAGCGGTTCGAACGCTACCACCATGATGAAAGGAGGTTCGCAGAAGAAGAACTCTTCTGCCGAGAACACTGTATTGCAGGGCTTTGTAGAGGTTTCGTCTACATCGCAGCAGGTGTTCGATTGTACATGATCATGTTGATAACTATTTACCACCATGATAATAAATATTATAAAAGAAAGCTTATTTTTAATGGCTGGATGTTTGTGTTTGAAGCATGAATAATATCTTTGACAGTGCATCATTTGGAGTTTCACTATGTCTGCAGTACAAGGAAAGTGGTGGGTGTTTCTCTCATTACCAATTCTTCGTCAACATGAGTCTTAGTAACTTCGAAATCTCTCATCTTTGTATTCTTATGCCATTCTGATTAAACATGTGCATGCTACAGGGTCATGGACGAGTTTGTGCACCCTGCCCAAACAGCAAGCAAGATTGTAATGATCCGTCCAAGCCTGCAATTCTACTCACCAAGCCTTTCAAGACTAATGTAAATTACAATGAACGCAGTATTCCTCACACCTAATAAATCAGTGTGAGTTGGAGTAGCTTAAAGTTCCTTCATCTTCATATATTATCATGACATCCTAAAATTGAACATGATGTTTCATGCTGGGTCATGAACGCATGTGTGAACCCCGTCCAAGCAGTAAGCTACTCCTAGATTGTTATGATTCCGTCCGAGCCTGCACTCCTGCACACCGAGCATCTCAACTCATGTAAATCTCAATGGAATCAGTGATCCTCGCACCGAAGTAGCCATAGCAAACATGCTATTAACATGGTAGTTGTGGACGAGGCACCTACTTGGTCAAATTCAAATGCGAAAGATATGTACGTTCTTGGATGAACTTTGATAGCCGAGCCCGAGTCACTACAACACTAGCAATGCACCAGTCTGGTCCCGTACATATAATGTCACGTCATCATGTGCATACTGGTGCAACAAACGATTTAAAGCTTTGATATATTTGCCTTTTTTGGCTCGAATATGATGCCATTTATATTTTGGTATCAAAGTTAATGTTCAAAGCTGCACCCAATCCATAAAGTCTCTTCACTGACTCGGATCTGCACCCAACCCATGATGAAGTCTCTTCACTAACTCAGGTTGTAGACACATGAGACAACCCTGCTTCAGCCTCAAACATTCATTTCCATCCTTGAGATGCTGGCTTGAGCTGTACATCTATTGTTCTTCCAACGATCTAACCCATACCAAGTCTTGTACATTTCAACAGACTTCCTGGCTGTAACTCCAACAGGACAATGGAGATACCTTACCATGTTATTGCTACCATAATTCAAAACTGGCGCCATGCATACCAAAAAATTGTCAGAGACTTCCACATACCTACCCCAGACACCATAGGGTAAGCCAGCACCTTGGCAAAGGGGTAAAATATTGAAGAAGAAAATGTGCTTGGCTTGGGAGTAAGTCAAGATACGATAGTAAGTGTGTATCGTACGATGGCTCAGATCAGAGTGCAAGACTTAGTTGTGTATCATGATGTTGTAGTAATATGTTGAAATCCGAAGAAAGAAGTCTTGCTATCGTATTGCATGCAGAGCAGAAGGATTCTTTCATGCGCCACTAAATCAACGATGGACAGACGCCACCACCGAACCCACCAGTGTGAACTACTCCTAACACCGCACAGCTAAAGAACAAAAGAAAGAGACAAGCAGTATCTTTATTAAAGATATAGTTATGAGGTTACAGATTTTATACTACCTTTTACATAGAAATATAAAAAGTAGTTATCTAAATTAGAACCCCATGAATATTTTTTTCTCAGAAGCCATCAACCACCATCGGTATCGTACAATATTCTCTGCCGCGCATTCCTATCGTACATCAGTACATCTAAAGTTATATCGTAGTTCTTTGCTATTGATATTGATGCACCATGCCGCCAAAGAAGAAGCCGCCATCCCAAGCAGGCAAATTCAAGCCGCTCAAACGCCCCTCAAGGAGGTCGGATGCGTCAGCCTCCGCCTCCGCAGCCGCTTCTAGACCAGCATCTTCCGCCGCCGCAGGCGTTCTACCCGACTCCAGAGGCCGTCCCCAAGATGGCGGCGCCGGCGGCAGCCGCAGTCGCGGCGCGAGCCCCGGACGAGGAGGACGAGGAGGACGCGGCGACGGCGAACGCGGCCGCGGAGAAGGCGGTCGCGGCCGCGGACGCGGAGGACGAGGCGGCCGCGACGGACGCGGTCGAGGAGGCCGGGGACAAGGACGCGGTCGCTTCATCGTCCCCACCGGCCAAGCGTTCTTCACCGGCCAATCCGTCCGTCCCGGCGAATCCCCGGGCGCCGGCGGAGGCGGACCGGGCGCGCCGAATCCGGAGACGTTCGTCGCCAAGGTCAGCGCGGGAACCGACGGGGCCGTCTTCATGCCCGGATCCAAGGGCGCCAGGGCGTCGGCCGGATCGTCGAACAACAGGAGGGTGGCCATGTCCGCGGCGGAATCCATGGCGGCGGCGGCCCGCGCCAAGGCCGGCGAGGGGGAGGAAATCATCGTGGCGGAAATGCTCGACCTGGACGACGCCGACGAGGACGCCGGGAAGAAGAGGAGCGTGCTGGACGGACCCTCCGGCAGCAGGTTCGACGGCATGCCCAGCCTGTTCGACGACGAGAACAACGAGGTTAAGGGGGAAATCATGCCGCCGGAGCATCACGGCATTTCGGACGCGTTCCTGTACGATTCGGACTCGAGCGCGGAGGAGCGGAGGGCGACGCGCCGGAGGGAGCACGGCGACAGGAGCGGCGGGTTCCGGCTGCCTCCGATGCAGTTGCCGTTCCCCGTGGCCGTGGGGTATCAGCAGACCATGTACGACTGCCAGGACGCGGCGGTAAAGGGCGAGGAGAAGAAGGACGATGCCGATAATAATAGAGGAGCGGCGATGTCTTCTTCCAAATTGAGCGATCCGCCGTTGCAATCCCCATTTTTGGATCTGGACTCCGTTTCGCAGGAGATGAAACGGATGGAGAGCGATTCCTGGTTCGTGATGAAGTTTCCGACGAGATTGCCCCATTTGGAAACTCAATCGGCATCGGACAAGAAGGTGGCATTTGACGAGGGTGTAATAGGATCTGCCGATGGACCCGCAGTTGGGAGCTTGACCAAGGCCGAAATTTCCACCATGCAGGGGACCGCTACGCCTTCGGCCGGCGCCTCATCGTCCGGTGTGCTCGGATACGATGATACATTGAAGGATGCCGCCGCGGGAAGGTATGGCAGGATCGTGGTTCGCAAGAGCGGCAAGACAGAGCTGGTTATTGGAGGCGGCGAAGGCCAGGGTCCGGAGGTGAGTGAAATCATTGTTTATCCAGTTCATTGCTTGCACTTTTTGTTTTATTCGAGTTTACTGAAATTTCGTACTATTATGGAAACACGCTCCATCCAATGAACATAATATTATGATGCGACAAACAATGGCGACAGATTCGAATGCTGGTACACGAGGGACTGCAATGCGGCTTCCGTCAGGAGGCGGTGTGCATCAATCCGGAGGAGGCCACCTTCGTGTCCATGGGCGACGTGGACAAGTCACTGATTGTGACGCCGGATATAGAGCGAGCATTCGATTTTTCGTGACGAAGGATGAAGAGGTATTAGTTAAAAAACAGCAACAGGAGGCAAAGATATTATGCTCCTTTGTATGTTTTGCCCAAAGCAACAATTGAAATAAGTGACAAAAATTGACTTAAAACCATGTGGTTACAACTCAAGAGATTTATCTACGATACCAAAGTTGGGAATCATGTTGTTCTCAACACCGAACATTCCTTAGCTTGGAATTTAAGTGCAACCTTGACCCCTCGCGGCAAATACATGTTATTTTGCACACTTATGCTGTCTTGTACTATTGTCATCAAGACATCATTCTTGCATTGAGAATAAAACATGTTTGAAGCTGGTCTAAAAGGCATCATTGGGATGATGCTATTGGAATCATCACTGAAGAAAAATGGGATGCAAACCATTCTCGGTGTTTACAAATAATCTCTCATGAAGGCTTACCTTCCGGGGTGAATGTTAAAGATGCAGCAGTCCTCTTCTGAGCATGGACTGACAACAAAACATCTAGCATTCATATCCTTGAGGTTTCAGAGCAGGGGTAAGCATGCATCCTGCTCAAGGTTGATGCATGATTTTATCCTTGGTGACTTATTTAACAGGAGACTAGATGATTTGAACATGGTCATTGCAAAGTGAGTCATGTTCATGTTTGTCTAAGTGTGTTAGAGGGTGGCTCCGCGCATGTAAGAAATTTATCTATTATTTATGACTTGGTGTATGTGCATGGAAGATGCATATCAAATCACTTCATTCAATGGGTATACATATTATTCATATCTGCCTGAGAGGTTCAGTCGTTTTACTCAACAATCCTCTTTGGTATTTAAAACACCTCAAATGAAAGGTATGAGATAATTTCATCTGAGATACATTAATATGGAACTTCTAATTCTACGCTAAATTCATACAGTATAACACCATCAATCCATAAAAGGGACATTAATATTTTGTTGCTTGCTACTTGGCTTTACTTGATAGAAGCCAGGGCAGGGTCAGGTGGCCAATCTGCAATTTCGCAAGAAATTACACAAGAAAATTCAAGTGAGCTAAATTGCATAAATCTGAATTGATATTGTATGCTCCTTGTGGTTCATGCAAAAGCAATGATGTGAAAATCTTACCATAAAAACGATTATAGCGGAAGGGGACTGATGGTACAATCACCTCACGAGCTTTTCCATCTGGCTTCACCTTGACATTGTTTCTAAATAAGAGCGGAGAGTTACTGATTGAATCATTGTAATTGCTGGCACTTCCACAAGATGCATTGTCCCCTTCGTTTACTGACTCAAGCTGTTTTTCTTGCCGACCATCTGGCGATTTGTTAGAATCGCTGAGGAGTTCACGTTCATGTCTTTTTGCGTCCTTTTTCTGATGATACCAATCAACCAAGAAATAATTTTGAGGCCCAAGTCCAAAGATTCCTAGCAAGAAGAAAAATGCTCGCCAAGGAAAAATCAGGAAAACAATCATTACTGCAAAGGTTGCTACCATTGCCCAATAGGAGAGAAAAGGGTCCTTCCAAAAGAATATATTGAACACTGCCCGAAAGGCAGATACCTCAATGTCAAACGTTTTAATCACTCGGCTCATGATCGGATTAATCTTGCGTGCAACTATATTCCTTCCTGTGTCGATTTTCAGCAACTTCTTGGCATCAGTTGTATCCTCGGCTATGAACACCCTGTCATCAAAAAGAAACAAATTTGCGCGTTGCACTTTTCCATGCCATCTGTCAATCTGACCTTTTATTGTGTTTCCGCTTCCGGATTTGATGTTCACATTCTGGTTCGGAAATCTACCTTTAGGTTGATGAAGATGGTTTTCATCCATTGAAT
>JALLAS010001969.1:0-10426 GCA_036939415.1 Detonula confervacea
ACAATTGTAGCAACAACAACAATGGTTATAACAACATCAACAATAATAACAACAAACAAGCGATACAAGAAACTTTTGACGACAATGACGCGGTACAACCACAACGACAAATCAATCAAACACCTCCATAGACGTCGGCTTCAGCAAACGACGACAGGGAGCCGCAAAGGCTACTACGGCGACGTCGAAGATCTACCGAGGCGGGATGAAGCAGGGAGCAGCGCTCACGCTGCTTCAGCCGCACTCGCAGAAACGTCAATCCACGGTAGTCGCTTTTACGCTCACATTCGGCCAAGGCGCCGCAATAAGCGCAAGGGGCACGCCAAAGGGATCGACAATGCAGCGCGCGGTCATTCCGCCAACAACACGTCTTTTATACACCCCGATATCGATTTGAGCCTGGTCTCGCTCGTATCCACCCGAGAACTCGACCGCCGTTTCGGTTTATTCCCCAACGCTAACCCTCTCAACCAAGAATCAGCAGGTTCTTCTGGCGCCACATCTTCATCGTCGTCAGATATTGGCAATGGTAGTGATAGCTGCTGCTGCTATTGCAGCGACTCGAAATCAACTGCTCAAGTCGTTAATGATAATATCATAAGAAAGGAAAAGAAGAAGCCTCCTAGTAGTAGTACTACTACTAGCTCGTCGCTTGATACCAACTCTCATTATCCCTTGGCAGTCATGGATTACGGATCGATCGAATTGGACATGTCGGGATCCTTGCTGGATTCCATTTACAAGATTGGCGGGGGCGGTAATTGTGTTTTGGAGCATAATAATAATAGTATGCCTTTTGGGGGCAGGCGTTTTTCTCTCAATGAATACGGGCATGCTAAGAACGTTCCTGCAAGTAAAATGGCAGAATCAAGAAGAACGGCACAAGCTTCTTCCCCGTGCAATCCGGGTTTTACAGTTGGGAATGGCAGAGGTCCCGAAGTCGAGGCTGTCATAGCTTCGCTGAAGAATAACGCTTCCTCGAATGCCTCTAACTCATTGTCTGCGAAACGGGGTGTCAGTACATTAGATCCTTCTCTTGAGAGACGGGATTGCAAGAAACAGAAGATTGAATTATCAACATATGCGACAATGGAACGGACCGGTCTTCCTGTTGTTGATGAGTTGAATACTGATTTGGAAGCTGCAATTTCATTTTCTCCATTTGCCAGGTGAGATTTTAGTTTTGCATCGTACATTATACTGTTCAATTATTTAAATGTCTCATATTTCATTGTGCATTACTTTTACATGACAGAGTGTTGTTTTGTGCACAAGCTCCTTTCAAGATTGTGCACTCCAATGCAGCTTACAGCACATTGGTACGAAAGGGACTGGTGAAACCATGCATAGTCGGGGAATCATTCGCCTCAGAAGAGCACATTGCTGAAGTGAATTGTTCCGAAGAAGAATATATCTCAAAGATGGTGGCACTTCACACAGGGGCATTGAAACACGAGAATGATAGGAATGCCGAAGAGATGATGTCAAGAGAAACAACAAAAGCAAGTTCGGGATACTCTGCGTCACACCGCATTCATATTTTTCCTGTCATCTCCAACGAAGATATGTGCAGTCAGTTGGTGCGTAACTACCAAAACCACCACTTGCAGATCCAGCGCATGAATACTAGCTCTGGTTATGGTATTATGGCAACAAGTACCTCCACCACAGCAAATTGTAATGGGATTGCAACAACATCATCAACATCTCAAGGCATAATATCATCGCAGGTCAATATGAGGGAAAATCACCCGCCAATGAACAACACACAATACAGATCTCACTATCTACTGCAAATTGAGCACATGTCACAGAATGAAAAGAGCTGTTCAATGAAAGTGATGACTACCATAGGATGAATAATATATTTTAGCGTAGGTACATTTTGCAGATCTATGGGGTTGTAATTGAGGTCCTGAAAGACAAGATGCTGATCACATACATAATATTACCCATTGTGCACCTTTATGTTTTGTTGTAGACTGCAATTGGAATGCATGACAAAACGTTGCAGGAATAGAGGCAGGTTGATTGACTCTTTTTCTATTCTTTATTCCAATCCCAGCTTTTATTCCATCATATTTGTAGCTCATCATTACATAAATGAAGCTCAAAAGAAGGTAAGGCAGGTTGAGGAAACCGCAATGTTCAAGGTGGTACTAGGTACCCCAACACGTATTACCCATTTTCCAACTCTACTGAGGTATTCATGATTCATGCATGGAAGAAGAAAATGAGAACTCTACTGTCATGAAAGATCCAGAAAGATGTGTTCATGGCTTCCATGAAAATCTCTGTGCGTGCATTAGTTTTGCTTGGGCTCATATTTGCATTAGAACGTCAATTCTCATCTGTTCCACACCCAGATCCTCATCTCCCATTACCAAATAATCCTTCCTAAACTCTCATTGCAATGAAGCTTTTTGCTGCATCTGTTTTTCTCTCTGCTGCACACGGATTTGTTTTGCCTCAGCCAAACTTGGCCGTTGAAAAACTTGTCAACGAGTTGCCTCCCGTTGGAGAAAATGACCCGTTAGATCTAGCAACCAGGACTGCACTGATCCCATTCATCCTTTACGCCCCGTTCGGGATGCAGTCAATGCCCACGAAAGTAAGTCGCACCCAAACAGAGGACGACGAGATCGATTACGATGCACCCATCGAGCGTCAACTTAAGGTGGGTCACATCGTGCGTCACCAACCGTTCACTCTGGGGCTCGGAGATATGGGCACGATTACACCCCCGACTGTTCTCCAACAAGCATTTGATTTATACAAGCCAGAGCACCAATTTGAATTGCCAGTTGAAGACATTGATGAGCATTACTACAGTATTGTTCATGACGAGTGCTACCTTGGCAAAGACTGCACCGCCCATGAATGCGTTGATTTTGATCCTATGCACAAGCCCACCGCACATTCACACTAAACAGCACGAATGACGCATCGATCGTTTCAATAGAAGAATCTCCTTCAGGTCAATTTGTGAAAGTCTTCATTCTAGATGAGAAACAACTGCAAAATGGATTGATAGGACTAGGTATGCAAGTGTTGATGGATTCCATATTAGAGCCATTGAGTGCACATGAAGCTGGTAAGGATGTTACCATAAAGCTGATAGGATGGTACCATATTGTACTTGTTACCAGGCTCAGTCTCATTTTGTGTAAAAGAAGTTAAATGCACACCAGCTTTGCCAGAGAATACCTGATAAAATGTATTGTAAATTATCATAAAGGAATATTGTATCAGATATGAATAGCCCCTGATACAATACTCAACCCCACAATCTCAATCCCAATTAATCAAGGACTATTGCTTTTGTTCACAAGTCACTTATGAGATTACAGATTACATGTACAATACAAGACTCGTGCTGACGGTAAGTCACCCGTGCCGTACACTCGTGACCAAATTCTGTGTGCATTGAAAAGAAGCATCATAGTAGAAGATAGTAGATACGAAGCGTGCTGAGCTGCCTCTAGAGAGCTCTAGATATATTTATTGGATGTGCTGAGCGAGAACTGCATAGCATGCTGAGGATTGCTGAGAACTAAAATAGAGCCAAGAGACGTATCGGGTACCTCAAGACTCAACACGCCCAAGCAGCGTCAAGCTGTCAAGGGAAGTTAGAGTGGGATTATTCACAGTAGGAATCACGAACATGATGTATGTAGTATGCAATAGCAGTGCATAACCTCTTGAAGCTAGAGCTAAGCGTGCTGAGAACTTGTGCAGGCAAAGCATACCAAGACCAAGACGCCCAAGCAAAGTCAAATTGTCAAGCTGATCCACAAGCTCAAGAGGGATCGATGGTGTTATTGTAGTTGGCATGGTGGGTTTTCCACTTTTAAATTTAAGGCTACTACACTTGCAATAAACTGTTGCATAATAATATTATGTCCGCTACCTTTACCAGAACTCAAATCACCACACCCAAACATTAACTACAATGAAACTTTTAGCTGCATCTCTCCTTCTCCCTGCTGCACAAGCATTTTATGTAGTTCCATTTGGCCCACACTTAGCCATTCAGAAACTAGTCGATAGGTTGCCTAACATGAGATCAGGTATTTCTCGAGACCTTAAGGCACCATTCTCCACACAGCCAAAATCTAAGAAAGAAAGCAGTGGACAAAGAGGAGGTGAGGTCGCCCTTGAAGACCCCCTTGATAGCCAACTCAAGGTAGACGACACAGTTCTTCGACAGTCATACACTCTTGGGCTCGGTGACACCGGCGCGATTGCACCCCACTAGCTTCCACAATACAGTAGTCGTTGGATACAAGCCAGTGAAATTGGCACTGATGAGCATCAATCTGCATCAATGCTCCCTAATTCACGACGAGTGTTTTCTTGGAAAATATCTGACAGCACACGAAGAATGTGTCGATTTTGATCCTAGATGCAAAACAGTGTATCCATATTGTTAAAACTAAACGTCCACTTATCTGTCATCTGTCGAATAGACGAATCATTCCCATGCTTCTTCACTGCCAAGTAATAATGCTTGGAGTTAGTCAGAGCAGCAAGATATAAATTTGTTGCGTACCGTTGCATCTACCACTAGTATGGCAGCTAATCCAATGGAAACTGCATTTGCATCCACCATCATGTTTTGTAGCTGATTCAACCCGAGAATGCTGCAGTAAGTAATTTTATAAACTATGGCGTGGTAAGCCTGAATCTTTAACATTGCAACCATATTATCCTTGCAATAGCCTTCGGGGAGCTCATGATCTAGTTTGTTGTACGCCAAAGAAAGTGATCCTCTCTGCCCAACACACAGGTACAACCTGAAACTGATATTACAATACAATACCGTTTTGCACCCTGGCAGCCATACCTGGGCTCTATGCACAAGCTTGGAATCAGGGAGTTCAGAAGCCAGGGAGCGTACAATGGAAGGGGTTGGTGAAGGCCCAGTGTGTATTGTACTCATCGACTCATCGTTGAAGAGTTGGTTTCCTTTCACCCACTCTATCACTGCTTCTTCACTTGTTACCACCAAAATGTCAAAATCATTTCTTACGCAAGCTGACATTACTGCATAGTGCAGAACTCGTGCTGCCACGGGGCATGCATCCAAACAACTCGATTTTCGTTACCTGAACTGAAGAATGACTCTTTTTCATACGCTGTGCCATGGACCATGATAAAAATCTATTGTACCTTGTCGATTAATATATGTTCATTTCCCTGCTTGACTCCCAAAAATCACGTTTGCACATCCAAAACGGTTCCTGCGGTGGTTGCCCCGAATGCAAACAATTATCCGATGCCTTTTTGGCACCAAACACAACCTCTTCTTTTGCCTCCAAGACGTGTTTGCTTGATAGTTTATGAACATGACAAATTGGACCCAAAACACTAGCATGACTCGAGAAGAGCCAAGGTCCGGTCGGCAGACTCTTGATACCTCGCTTTCTAGATCCTTGGGGTTGAAGCTTGAAGCAGGTTGAAGCAGGTTGAAGCAGGTTGAAGCAGGTTGAAGCAGGTTGGGAAGCTTGGCTCATTCAGTTTTCAGAGTTCATTCTCTCAGATTCTTCTTCACAATCTTGGTGGTATTCTGTGGTATTGTACCATAATATTGCTTGATTCACAAACTAACATGGTATGGTACCCCACGTAGGAATGAGTATGACAGTTTCTTCGTCAACAACTTGCAGCCAATACGATACATCATACGTACACGAGGATCTCTTGGATCTAGTTCATCAATACTGCTTAAAGATAACGGGATTATAACGGGGTTCAATAAAGATACGCAAATGAAACAAATATCTATCCCTTATTAGAGTATTACTCCTAATGTTTTTCATTGCCATTTATTATTAAATCCTTGATTGAAACAAGTACCCCAAGGATATTTCTCCCAATACACCGATCACAGATCGCAAATGTCGCAAGTCGCAAGATCGCAGCAAGATCGCAGAGACGCATGCATGCATGTCAGAATCTCCTCGCTTTCAGCCGCCGAAAATTACAGTTCTTCTCACATCGTCGAGTCACCTGTGCCTCCTCGCTATCGAATCCTCCTCTCCATAAAAAATAAATCTGAAACTCCGACGACGAAAGATAACATCTCTCACACACTCCTTGCTCGCACTCGATCTTATTCAATCAATAACCACCGACAATGTCTTCCTTCACCAAGCCATCTCCCAACTTCAATCTCTCCTCCCCCTCGTCGGTGTACACCCTCAATTCCGGTCACACAATGCCAATCATCGCGTACGGTACCTTCCGCTCCGAACCCGGAGAAGTGGGACCTGCCGTGCTCGAAGCAATCAAGGCTGGCTACCGTCACTTCGATCTCGGTACGGATCTCTTCCTTCTACTATTGTATTGAAATAACATATGCAATTGAAATTACTGAACAACATTTCTCACTACTTGTAATCCTTGGTCTATTCGTTCATTCGATCATTGCATCATCCTCAGCGCACGTATACGGCAACGGAAAAGAAATCGGAGAAGCGCTCAATCAAGCATTCGAATCCGGCACAGTAAAACGCTCCGATCTCTTCATCACCGGAAAACTCTGGAATTCCGACCACGACGTCGACATCGTTCCAAAAGCGTGCGCTCATTCGCTCGGCAATTTACAGATCGATTACTTCGATTTGTATTTGATTCACTTCCCGGTTTGTTGGAAGCATACGGGATTGGATACGCCTTCGTGGGGAGGGAGCGAATTGGGAGACACGAGTTTGATTGATACGTGGAGGGCTTTGGAAGGGTTGGTGGAGAAGGGAGTTGTTAGGAGTATTGGTGTGAGCAATTGGCCGATGTTGATGATGCATGGTGAGTGAGAATTGGTTACATCTGCCTGCCACAATCATTATCAATCTTGTAGGAAATGGCCATCTAATTTGATGCCAATGGCGATGCCTCTTTCTACAAAGACTTGACCACTCAGGCAAAGATTCAACCAGCTTGCAATCAAATTGAAGTACATGCTTATTATCAAAGACCAAGTTTGGTGAACTATTGCTTGAGCCGAAACGTGAGTGTCTTTTTTCGATACAACATGCATCTGCTTCATGGAATGCCCAGCATTAGTCGACAGCTACCATTGTGCCACCTTTTCCCTCACTCTTGTGTCCATATCTTTCAGATTTGCGTTACAGCTCACACACCTCTCGGAGGAGGCGTTCTCAATGCAGAGACATGGAACACACCCATCCCATTGAAAGACCCCGTCATCATCGAAATCGCAACCGCCCACGAAAAGAGTCCAGCACAGGTCCTATTACGCTTCTTACTGCAGTGCGGCATTGTGATTTTGCCCAAAAGTGTGAAAGCGCATCGCATGGCGGAGAATAATAATTTGCTAGATTTTTCGTTGTCCGAGGATGACATGAAGAAGATTGAAAAGTTGGACAAGTACGTTTCATATAAGACGAATCCCAATCCGATCAGTGCCTTTTTGGGTGGGAAGGATGCTTTCTGTGCCGAGGGAACTGACATTTTTGACTAGAGGATGAAAATATCTGTTGGTATTGTAGATGTCCATCTTCAGCTTTTGGTGTATGTGTTAGGCAGAATATCGAAATATGGATGTGGTACCAAATATGATGAGGTCCTGTAAAGATTTAATCCATAACTCTTTCTCCCAAAGTTCAATCTTCCATACCTATGAATCATCTTGCCATATAAGCTTCAATGCCTTGCTTAGCTTTGTGCCCCATTCATTACACTAGTGTGCTGTCGTATTATCTTGGAATACAATACCCACCTGAGCAACCTATGAATCATGCCACGGGTATGTAGACCAAGGCAAATCAGCTTGGATGAGAGGACCTCTCATCTGGAGACCGATTTTGACAGTCTGGCTGGGCGCTAGTGTGTGCACTTCCCGTTGTCTTCTTCCAGTAGCTACAATACCATAGCCTCAATTCGATCTCAATGCCATTCTCTCTGGTCAGTTTATTCTCTACCATGAAGCGCGTGCACGAATCAAGCTCATCTGGAGAGGCATTTTCACTTTTATCTGCATCACACTAGATCACACTGTGTGAATCACTTTTTGAATCCAAGGCAGGGTTGTTCCTATTACATGGTAGGGCGAATCGCTGTCGTCCGATCCAAATTTCAAGTCATTTTTCCCCCCATTTTTTCCCCAATATATCATGTCATATCGTAGGTCAAACTAAGATGGCTCAAAAGTTTCACATCATGAAACTGCCTACGGAATTTGCGGTAAAGATGGCTTTCGCGCAACGGCAGAGCTACTGTAGAACACACACAATAATCCAACTCAACTGTCCATATAGATTCAAACAGTTAAGTTATGTACAAAATTCTGCACTCGAAAGTACATTAGTAAACATGTCCGACAAATCTAACTCAACTAGACTTGAGGGACCTTGAAGTTCACAANGAAATTCCTCTCATGCATTCCAGTTCTCATGCCTACTCATTCTAAACTTGCCGCCATTTTCAGATCTAAATCTGAAAGATAACCCCTCAAACCAAACCTCAATCTAATAGCCATAACACAGGTATCCTAGTCCATTGGTTGGTTGCCCATCCCCGGCAGGCTCGGTCAAGCTGCCTCATATCCTTCATTATTGAACATAGGAGTACCTCCACGTGATAGGCATCAAATCTCGGGCGGTAGAATAATGGTCAACCATGTTGAATTTTGGTCTTCGACCACGTGCATTTTCAACCTTCTTCCACCTATTCATAGTGTTTTGCATATCACTATCCAGACCAGCAGCTCTTGCTCTACCCTCAGCACTCTTCCAAAATGATCTGAAGAACCAATTGTTCTTTACCACATCATCCGACTCCAAGATGATATCATTGTTCTCCGCTTGCACTTCTTTCAGAAACGTATGCAGAACATCGTCGTAATCAGCCATAGGAGCAATAGATCCATCAGCTCTACCAAACGCAGGCCCAGAAGTGTGACCTTCGCTTGCCCGTACTTCGATCATTTTTTTAATCCACCATCTAGTTTCCAAACTAGATAGAGACTCACTGGCTACAGGCACCAAATGTTCTCTCACCCCGTTTCCACTTTTGAACTTCCCAATCAACGCCAGGTGCATATGAGGCGCATCGAAAAGATCAGTTCCTAAATCCAGTGGTTTGTCCGGCATGACACCATTCTTCCCTATCACAATATGCTCTCTGATGCCTGTCAGGCCCAGCATGATTATTGCTGGCCCTCGTAGAGTACCTGCTTGCCCAGCCGCCATAGCTGCCCCTACCTTGTACAGTTCATTTGCTACAAGCATGGACTGCATTTCCGCCTCATCCTTAATCATATTTAGCACCTTGACAATAATCTTAATGTGCAAGGGGTTATTTGCTTCAGAAGCAACACCAATTCTGGATTTTGCTCCCAAACAGAAATGAGAGAACCACTCAGATTGTGATGGGCAGGAGGTGAATGAATCCTTTCCCATTCCATTGCTAAACAAATAGCATTCCGCAATCCCTTTTGGGGAAGCCTTCCAGCACTGGGTGTAAGTAGAGCGAGCTGTTGCTCCATAATATTCCATCTCCACCGCCAAACCCATACCACACGTGTCCTTGAAAGGATGGGGGCCCATAGGTTCATAAGCTGGTGTTTTGCCAAAGCCTGCGCAGTTTCTTGCAGTACGCATAATAGTGTCAGCGTGTGTCTTTATCGTGCTCTCGGCCCTTCCCGCCATAGCATCGAAATTTACTCGACGTATTAACATCTTCTACGTGTCATCCAATTTGTCCACTGGTAGTTGCCGTTCCAAGTTTAGCATCCAGCAATCTTCACACTGAAAAGGGATGACAGAATGGGCACCCGTAACCGCGTGGTTGAGCCTATACTCATGCTTGTCTTGTTTGAACCATAGGTTGCCCTTGTAGTCTTTATGTGCCTTCAATGGGAACTGTCCCATCCCTAGGCATTTATAGCACTCCGCATACCACACGTTTCGACAGGCATGTAATCCTCCTCGAGGTTCGCAGAAGTTTGTGCAGAATACTCCCCCCATTGCTTTGACTGGTAGACAACACTTTGCGCAATTCCCTTGCCAGTTCCACCAGCAACGGCATTCCTCTAAGAGCCCATGGGTGGTGCCTTATAAAAGGGGGAGAGAGACCAATCCACAAGGGTTCGTGCAAGGCAGAAGGCCAGTGAGGTGAGCCAATAGGTATGACAGCAACAAAATCACAAAGTTTGTGAAAAAGTCTGGACCACACTGGTGTGAACAACCTAGGCAAGACAAAAACACGAAAGGCATCTCTCCTCTTGTGAACTGCTTTCAAACATACTTCCAAACACATATCCGCAACAACTGGGGGGGAGCCTATAAATACGTCTGTCCGTTACTAGCATGCTTGGAGATTCATACTCCAGGTTGGTCTTTAGACCCTCCACAAATCCCATGTGCCTCCCTAAACCACTGCTCTGGAGTCAGGGCCTCAAGGT
>JALLAS010001993.1:0-14989 GCA_036939415.1 Detonula confervacea
TTATGGATACGATTGTGTTCCGTTCCGCATACATTGTCAGGAATTCTGGGACATTCATGCCACGCTACTTAGTCCTACGTAAGAGTAAGTATCCAAAATAGCTCAGTTGAAGGAAGATCACAATGTCCTTTGTTGGATTTACATGCCTCGATGCAGTAACTGCAGGATGGTTTCCGGAGTGGCCTGGGGGTAGTCTTTCTCTTCTGACAACAGGGTTGACGTTGACCTACCTATGCAAATACTCTGCTCTGCCATCGCCAGCTCCAACATTATTGCCAAGCATGGTCTATCGTTGATGCTTCAGGGCACTCCCGCCGCAATGGAGTAACATCCCATGTCACTGTGAGTGATAGTGATGCCAGGACGACGGCACAGAGTGATTCATCCGCGGCAAGAACTCTTCTGCACTGCCTGGTTTGTCAATGGCATTGCCAATACCCATCCCGGCAAGGGGCGATAGCCAGTTGAGCCCCTTCTGCTCGGCTGAGAGGATGAGACCCCTACAACCATATTCCTGATATGAACCGGCAAGAGGGCTGTAGGGGGGTGTCCTCTCAGCGGAGCATAAGATGCTCAACTGGGCGTTGGCGATTGCAAACATAATGGATGTTGCAATCAGGTGAACCTCACCACAATCTCATCGTGGTGTTGTGCATTTGTTGGCATGAAGTTTTGATAGTGCGCTTCTCTTTTTAAGGTCGTTAATACGCTTATCCTCGCTAATTAACTCGACTAGCTTTGCAAAAATGGCGGGAACGCACAAGCCAAACTCATTCGGCCGTCACAATGGGATTTTGTAGCCCATAGTTAGCCAAAAGCCGCCTTTTCTCTTCCCCTCAAAATAACAGCAACAGCACTTCGCCAGCACTTTGTTGGAGACACCCACCTCCGCCAACCCCTAGCCAACCCACGTACCGATAATCGTGCGGTCGATTCGGTCAACCGGACCTATTTGCTCCGTCAGAATTTGCATTCGCGTTCGACGCTCGCAGCAAACCAATTTCTTGCAGCGCCGCAGCTTCCGCACGCGGGGATCTCGAATACGACCGTTGTTTCGATTGGACGGAGACATCCACCCCGCCCAATTCATCATCAACCCATCTACCAAACATTTTGCGCCGGCATCGTGTTACCGGACCAACTCGTGCGGTCAGAATTTGCTTCCGTGTTACACGGTCGCGACACGACAATAATTATCATCTCCGCAGCGGCGGCGCCAGATCCATAACATTAGCAAGGCCCATCATACTTTCCACCGCCTTCTCGACCGCACATCCCCATCTTTAGACACAATCCAAGGCATATTAGCACGATTCCCACTCCCGGCGGCATCAAATCGCCTACGATTTGCATCGAAAATGATTGCATAAAATCACAGTGATATTATCATGGGATGCAAGCAGTGCCCACTACTGTCATCCATCCGAAAGGCCAAGTTGTTGTATGCGATGATGGGCTGGTAGTTGATGGTGGTGGTCAGACATGTGCAGATGCATGTAATGAAGAATGCTGTGTCAACAAGGATAATGGAGAGGATGCATGTGTAGGCTTCACAGGATCTGTGAGCAAAGATGGAAAGAGCTCCATAGGAGAGTCGGCATGTCTTAATGCCAATATCAGCACTGTTTGTTATGGATGTCATGGAGAAAGGGCTTGTTTTGAAGTTGGAGACAATTTAGCTGGAGGTGACAAGGGCAGCATTGGCACGATAGCATATTCATGCAATGGAATCAAGGCATGCCACTACGCTGCACTTGATGGTGGTGATATCAATTAAATTGTGCATTCATGCAATGCAGAAGATGCAAATGGGCGAGAGGCATGATATAGATTCCAACAGAAAAGGCAGCCGGAGTTTCAGCGTCAACAGAGTAACAGCAATGGCGGTAGCAGCAATAACAACAGCGAGTGCAGCGGTTTGTATGCAAGGGCGATGCAATTTGCGAAGGAACGACGGATGCATAATCAACAACACAATATCAACAACAACAGCAACCATCACTTGCCATAGAAAAATGACACATAATACAATGATGACGATGGGTGGGTGGCAACGCAACAAGAGAAAAAGAGGGACACCATAGATGTATAAAGTATAAGTAAGCAACGTTCATACCAAAAACAAATCATGGTAGTGTTCCAAATAGAGCCGTTAATAAGCTCTATGCAAATGCTACACATAATATGCCACGCAAGAGCTATGCATGCAAATGCTATGCAAATGCCATGGAAATGCCATGCAACTGATATGCAATTGCTATGCAACTGATATGCAATTGCTATGCAACTGCTATGCAACTGCTATGCACATGCTATGCACATGCTATGAACATGATATGTAAATGATATGCACATGATATGCACATGATATGCACATGATATGTACATGATATGCAAACGATATGCAAATGCTATACAAATGCTATACAAATGATATGCAAATGATATGCAAATGATATGCAAATACTATGCAAATTATATGCAAATTATATGCAAATGCTACATGAATGCTACATGAATGCTATGCAAATACTATGAATACTATATAAATGCTATGAGGAAGCTATGCAAATAGAATGCAAATGCCACTACTACGCTATTTGAATGCTATGTATCCTATCCGCAGCTGGCGCTGTAGCTGTAGTGCAATTGGCATGCTAATACATCGACAAGGGATCGTGTAGAGAGGTCAAACCTTCACTTGATGGAATGCTGGCAAACCAAGCAGGGGTCGTGGCTCCAGCACCAAAGTCAATTGTTACATCTCCTTCAGTTGCGTCGTCAGCTCCTGCCGAGTCGATCTTCAGTTGCAATGCCAGCTCCTGCTGAGTCAAGCTTGCATCACCAGTGATGAATAAGGACCCAGTCACCATGGAGGCAGCTCCATCATTGTTTGAGGCGATAATTGCTGGCTCGAAGGTATGCTCCAAGGCTGGCTGCAAGGCTGGATTCAAGGCTGACGTTGAGGCTGGCTCCAAGGCTGGCTTGAAGGCTGGCTCCAAGGTTTGCTCAAAGGCTGGTTCTACGGTTGGCTCAAAGGCTGGCTCGTAGGCTCGCTTCACTCCCAAGCATTTCAAGCCAGTCAAGCTTCCATATTTCCAGCCAGACCTCCCACCAACCAAGTATTTCAAGACAGCCAGCCAGCTATCAAGCTGGCTATCGAGCCGGATATTGGGCCAACTATCGAGCAAGCTATCAAGCCAGCTATTGAGCAAGCTATCAAGCCAGCTCCCAGAGCCGCGAGGATTGCGGCTATCGCAAATGCACGCGACAATGACTCTATCAAGGTGAGAGCCATGGCCTCTGCTTCCTCAAATATTCATCGTGATCCAAGTCCAAGCTGATGTCCATCACATTCGCTACCTCACCACACTGATCACAACAACCAACATATCCTGCAGTGGTGGCATGTAGTAATGTATTTTTGATGATAACACAAAACTTGGAATCATTGCAGTCTGAAAACGGCCGGCAAACCAAACCGTGCAGGGACGCTTTGGATAAGATTCAAAGCGTGAAATACACAGCGTTTCAATGTGTTGGCTGCTGTGTAATCCTTTTACGGCACGTCGGCGCGGACAACTGCCAATGAAATGCGGAATATTGACTGCTACACACGGAACGGATTTCTGAGCAGGGGAGAAGGTCCGGACTAGCGAATCTTGCACAAAAGCTTTGGTAGATGGGTTGATGATGAATTGGGCGCGGTGGATGTCTCCGTACAATCGAAACAACGGTCGCATTCGAGATCCCCGTGTGCGGAAGCTGCGGCGCTGCAAGATATTGGTTTGATGCGAGCGTGGAACGCGAATGCAAATTCTGACGGACCAAGTAGGTCCGGTCTAAAGAATTAACCGTAAGATTATCGGCACATGGGTTGGCTAGGAGTTAGCGGAGGTGGGTGTCTCCAACAAAGTGCTGGCGAAGTGCTGGTGCTGCTATTTTGGGGGGAAGGAAAAAGGTGGATTTTGGCTAACTAGGGGCTAGTAAATCCCATTGTGGCGGTCGAATGAGTTTGGCTTGTGCGTTCCCGCCATTTTTGCAAAGCTAGTCGAGTTTACTAGCGCGGATAAGCGTCATGACGCCCTTAACTGTACCACGCCAATGCAGCGCCCTTGTCTAATGACTTCAAATGATGCTCCATGCTTTCAATGCTATCAAAAAAATGGTTCTGTGCTCATTCATTCAGCATGTCTCAATGGTCATGAGCCCTTTTCGAATGGTTTCTGGTTTCCATCTGAGTATTCTGCTCCTTCACTTTGGTAGGTAGGCGAATGTTTATTCAAGTGAAAGAAGGAAATGTATATGAAAGAAGATGTAGCTAGCTGCTCCTACCAGATGCATGCAAATTACCTTATATGTCAGACCATTTTTTGTTCTCGTGTCCCTACTGGACTTTCAGCTGTGTGGAGTACTCTTCGAGCGAAATCTTCTTATCAACCCTCGAAAAAGAATGACCTCAAATCTTCTCATTAATTGTCAAAACAAGGAACGACTTATTCAGCGAACCTTATCATTTGCCCCTATCATATACCCATTTCTTAATCTATGCAATGGTGTCGAGTTTTCTCAATGCATAAAGTGGATTCTCATCCGTGTGCAGTAACCTTCAAGCGAAATCCTCTTGTTAATTCTAGAAGAAGAATGACTCGTTCAACTAATGCAAACCACCGAGCCTAACTATTTGCCCATATCATGCGCTCGTTTCTTGATCCAAGCAATAGTATCCCGTTTTCCTATTGCATAAAGAAAATCCTTATCCTCCTGCTCCAATTCCAAATCCAACAACCCCACATACTTGGTACCTAAAGAGCAAATCCTTCTCGCATTCATAGGATCCCGCAACAATGCCTCCTCGGCGACATTGTACATACTATTCAACATTTCTCCACCAAGTCCTGCCAAAGACGTGATCGGTTTGGGCTTTCGGTTTTTCATGTACGCGTGACGGATGCCCCACTGTTCCCAGAATTTTCCCACATCGGTTACAGTTATATAACCCTCCTTCCCCACGTCCAGTTCGTTCACGAGATGTTCCCACGAGGGGTATCCAAATATGTCGGGACTGAAATTTCCCCTTGGCGGGTCAGAGAGAAAAGTCTTCAGCAAGGCGGTGGTACCAACTGCATGCGGATGGACATGGCTATCAACCCCAATCACATTGGAATGGAATATGAACCATCTGCACATTTCAACGTAGGCGTCTTCGTACTTCTCAATGTCATCAAAGACCTCGAGCTCTTCGTCCCTTTTTGCCAGATAGGCTTTGGCCAATTTAGTGTCTGGGAATGGGATGTCGTCGAAATAACTCTCCCTGCTTATCACTGCACCCCGAACGGATGAGGCCTGGATGCGTAGGCGCTTCTCCAGATCGACGAGGTATGTCGCGTAGGCGGCCTCGTCTGCCAGGACGCGTTATGGTTGAGAATCACCAAAAGAAGAAGTATACAAAAGCATATTATATGGGATCAATGAAAAAATAACTTACCAGGAGCTTCATCATCCGAGGCTCGGAATCCAATCGTAGCCATGTTTGCCTCCTTGAAACTGGTCGCCAATCCCTTACTAATAGTCGCAATGACCTCATGACACGGAGTATCTTCCTTAAGCATCCTGGGATTCGACTTGGCCAGCTTGGCAAACATACCATCCTCCTCCTTCGTCGAAAGGAACCAACCGTCAAACGCCTTGAGGGGGAAATTGTTGAACAGTCCCCCGTCAACGTACGTCTCGCCCTCAAAGAGCTGCACTGGCTCCCATAGGACCGGAAGCGACATGGAAGCCCGAATTGCCATACGAATCGGCATATCCGGGGTGGTATTCACGTGACAAAACTCCGACTGCTGCCTACTCACATTACTCACCGCAATGCACAATTCCCTCCCAAATCTTTGGTAAAGCTGCACAAAGGTTAAATCGGGATTGCCGGTGTACTTCTTCAAAACAGCACCGAAGTGATCAATTCCCTTTTGGGCCGGGTGCATTCCCAGCTTCGTGAAGGCGTGGTAGCCTAGGATGAAGTTTTTGAGAAAGGGAATGTGCCCACCCTTGCAGTCGAAGAAGGATAGCATGTCGAGGGAGTCGGTTTCTTCCTTGATCTGAGCGGCGTCTAGGCTGTGAGGAGTACAATAGTATGGTACATGTCAAATTATCATGTCATGGTATCGTATGGAGAAGAAAATATAAAGATGCACGGTTAGCACGAAATATTATTCCATCCAAATAAAAAGCAATAACAATATGAAGATCACTACAATACTTGCCCGAGAGAAAGGAAAAGCGCCGGTCCGCAGCCAGCACTAGCCCCCGCAAATCTCTTGAGGTAAGGCAACATTTCCAACTCCTCGAGCGCTTGGATGACGCCGCCGTAAATAATTCCCTTCGCTCCGCCTCCCTGGAATACGATATTTTCGAAGGGATAATTTGGATGGGAGCCTATAAATAATCATAGCAAATCATGGTATTGTAAGATCATTAGATATGGTTGAATGTTTTCAGCTCCGTGACATGAAGGATCAGTAACGCATAAATAATAATAAAATAGACGCGACTCACCCTCCAAAGGCGGCGATCTAATTCCCGGCTCGACAATATTCGGATCGGGAGACAGTCGTGACAAAATCTTTAACAACTTGTTAGATCTCGCCTTCTTCCAAAGATCACGACCGGGGCGCTTGGTATCCTGGTCTTCCTCGCTCTTCATGAGGGATGCGCGGTCATCGTCTTGGGCAAATTTGACCTTCGCTGGAGCCTGCGGCTTGGATGCCCCTTCTTTGCTGCCACGAAAGCGGACTGTCATGGTTATGTTAGTTATGATCCGCTGCCCCCGTTCGTTTCTTCTGCCGTGAACTCTTCCAACAATGCGCCCCCGGAATCTAAAAATAATGTTAGATGTATGAGCTGAGAGTACTGTGCGTGGCGTGTGTGTATCGTACCAAGCACCAAGCCTCCTTGAACAGCGACAGGAATACACTGGGGTGTTACGTCGACGCGATATCTTGAGCCCTTGCACATCTTCAAGCAAACGGTTTCTTTGTTCCTAATTTACTTTTTACTTATGTAGGAGTATTGTTTTTATTATGTCCATGATTATCATTCCCAGAATAGACTTTACTTCTGTGTAAATAATATCTCAAAGAGGCATAAAACCTCCCCAAGTGTGACGATTCTATATTCCCTGGTGGGAATTTAGGAATCGCAACCCCATGTATTCACCCTAACTGCTTGTCTGACGGACACTACACAGACGAACGAAGCGGGATCTGGTTCGCAGATTTTTGATTTGTGTTGAGAAGGTGATATGCGTTTGGAATGCTCGCGTCCTCAGTATTCTCCCTTCGAGTGAATTTGTTAGATATATTTATTGATCGAAAGTATCTAAAACGTAACTTTGACATTTTTGATTGATACTTTGACATGATAGTTTTTATGAAAACATGATGAAAAGATAAATCTTGAATGATTTCTATCTGCAAGATTCTGTCCGCGGTCCTACGTACCGTACGTAGTTATATAAAAATTAAACTCTTTCAAAATGGAGCTCGCGTGATCTAGTCGCCGACTGGTCGCCGACAAGTCGCCTACTGATCTCCGACCTGATACTTACTAGGCGAGGCAGGCAGCACAGGTACCTACTTTTTGCCGACCAATGTTGAATTAGGTAGGTACTAATTGAAGTTGCCGACAAAAAAAAGAGGTGACAAGCGAAAACGGCCATGACGGGGGCGTACAGTAATATGTCCTTATCGTATTGTACATGTATGTACAATAGCCGCACGCCAAAGCAAAACGCAAGCATGCAAGCATGCAAGCAAGCAGAAGCAAGCGACCCCTCCCGATCTGTTTGCTTCCTTCTGATGACCGTCGTTGGGGGCTTCGTTGATGGGACCAAGCGGGCATAAAACAGCGGCGAATGTGATATCATGGTGCCTTCGTCGTGCCCGCACCACTGTTAGACCAATGGTGATATTGAAGCTGAGTTAGGGGGAAATATTGAGGCGTCAGCACCGGCCCAGACGGAGAAGATTATTGTATGAAACTTATGGGCGAGCGTCAACTAACAATTAAAAACAATGATAAAATAAGTAATTGATAATCTATTTTAGCAATTTTCCTTTAGTAACACAAAATAATAAGTTCATTATGCTAGCAGTGATTGGTTGCGAGCAGTTGCGAGGTACAAGATTGAGCTTGTGGCCCTAATCCTGCCGAGATGCATCTTTGGCATCTTCTTTCCGTGGTCTCAAGATGCAACCACCATGCCGGCGCAAATGAACATGGCGGCGAGGGGGACAAGGAGCAGTCTCAGAAGCAACTCTACTTTTGCTTTTGCTCTAGTTAACTTGAGCAAGAAGTGCTGTCTCTCAAGTCAAACCTTCTGCAAATACAATTCCTTTTCGACAAAGGCTGCATCTTCATACACCTTCTCCTTCTCTCTTGCTTCACGAATGATCAATAGGGCATCTGCCATTGTTGTTCGCGCTTCTGCCACAGAACTGTTAATGACAACATTACTTGCCTTCTTCTCTTCACGAAGCTGCTTCAGCAGCACCTTCTTCTCGTCCACAAGCTTGATGAATTGCTTCTCAAAGTGTATGAAACGAGTGTGATGCTGTTGGCTAGACTTTGTTGCAGACCACAATAAACTCTTCGTCAGAGCATGTTTGGTTGGGCTTTGATGCTTTTGTGAGGTAACTACCTGGATAGGGGCGCATGTCTGCATGGTTTGCTGACCATTGGTATCCCCCATGTGAACACGATAATGTGCATAGGGGAATGATGTGAACTTGCTTTGTCCATGGAGATGCCACCGTTTGAGTTTTGAGCGTCCTCGGCCGCAACCCCCTCATTTTGATAGCAAGCTTCTTCTCGGCAAGATCTGGCTCAGACTTCATACAAGCAAATCCATATAAGTATGTATGAAATAAGTCTATATGGAAACCCAAATAGGGAGCAGAAAGGTAAAACATTGTTCCATATCTATCTAAATGGATAGTACATAAATAACNACCTACTCTTTCCCGCCACTTCCATGCCCCAGTCGCGTGAGCCGGCTAAACCGCCGACTCCCCAAAAGTACATGTGCAAGAACACACATGATCTGGCGCGCGCGTAAAGTATCAAGAGCTTGGTCAATACGCAGCCTAAACTTTCACTCTGACATGAATAGCTAACAATAGCAACACCCTAGAATAGCCCATAAATTCTTTACATAGCTCAAGTTTATCAGCACGTTTCGCACCTAGTTGCACTACTCTCAACAGAGCTACGTAAGCAAGAGAGAAAAAAACAACATCACGGCAGCCACAAGCGACTCACACCATCCCTTTCTGCCAACAATATTATATTCAACATCACCACCATCTTCAGAATCTTTCAAGACCATCAGCTCTCTAATTGCATTGTTTCCCAGCGCAGTGTCCCCCAAGGAAAAAAAAACCAAGATGATAGGACATTCAAGCACCGATGTGGACACTATGTTCAAACGATTCCCAAGAAAGAACCCAAGGGCAATTGAAGGTACCCCCAACATGGCTGAACTTTTGAGGATTTTCCCACACATGAAAAAAATGTGCAAACTCACATCGTATCACCGGCTCTCCAGTTGGTTATTGATCCATCTATCAATACCTCAACCCCTATATAACATATACACACAATACATGTATCCAGATTGTACAGCACACCCAGGTCTAGTGCCCAACTTTGCACCAAATGCCGGAGACACAGCCCAAGAAACAAGTAGAATACAACACTACATTGCACTTAAGGCCCACAAAGACGAGAACATGATGGATGATCCCCCCTAGAAGAATTCCTAGACATGTTAGACGAGGACAACACTACCTATATTCGAGACAGAATGATGTACATTGCAGAACCTACCTTCATACAAGTCTAGAACATTGCCTACCAGAAATGGGGAGGAAGAAACCCTACCTTGAACCTAGCAAAACGGGCCAAGATGACAGCACCATGGAATGTTGGATGGCATCGATGTATTCTTCAAGCGCATCAACAATGCATGAGAATAATTGTTTGAGCTTCTACCACGGACTCATTGATAACAATGTTACTTCCCTTTTCTCTTTGCAAAACTGCTTCAGCAGCACCTTCTTCTTGTCCACAAGCTTGATGCATCGCTTCTCAAAGTGTACAGAACGAGTGTGATGCTGCCGGCTAGACTTCGCGACAGACCGAAATAAACTCTTCAGAACATGTTTGGTTGGGCTCCGTTGCTTTCATGCGGCAACTGCCTGGATAGGGGCACATGACTGCTTGATTTGCTGAGCATTAACATCACCCAGATGAGCACGGTATTCACGAAAATTTTGGTAGGTGTGACTCCTGTGTGACTAAAGGACCTGTAGGACCCCTTAACTCAGGACGGGGTCTTTGGGCCTTGTTCATTCTCCCTCGCGAAGGGTCAAGATGATGGTTGGGTATGGGTGGGGGCATTGTTTGGCAGCCAAACTAGGAGCTCCCGGGTGGACGCCAAGGTGTTGGTAACCCTCAGCCAGTATCCCACTCAAAATAAATCTATATTTTTTTCTTTGTCAACATCAAATCAAGAACAACTTCTCTCTCTCTTTAGCTTTAGCTATTTCTAGCTTCCAATACTAACTACATCATACCTCTGCTAGCTATTGTTTTTTGTATGATGTAGGATTTGTTCAAAAACAAAACTTGAAGGGTAACCTCAGTTTGTAACTGGGCCGTTTCAAAAATAGATAAAAGCTAACTGGGATGGATATGCACATAATAACAGCAAGCCCTATCGACTCATCTACCAATATCTTAGAGGTTAAAGACACATGTGATAGGGATTTCGGAAGTTTTCCATATCTCTCCCATTTTATTTTCATTATTTTTTGATCGCGCACCTCACAACTGATTATAGGTACTCACAAATGGACAGTTTGAGATCGTGATCGCTGATATTGTAATGAGCAGGCAGCCTAGCTTGAATGACCTGTCCCGGATTTAAGATTTAAATCTCCGATTAACAAAAAATGAGCGTGGGAGGGCAATATCTAGGGCAATATCTAGAGATGATAACCAAGCACATACACTTACTTCTTTTGCTTCGATCGGCGCCACATACAGATTGATCCCGATTATATGTATCGCTCAGAAACAGTGGTCCACGATTACCAAGTATCGTAACTAGATCGTGATCTTGGAAGATAGCACACACTACACGCACATACAGGTAGGTCGGAGCAAGGCGTCCTTAGGGCATGCTCTTGAGATATTAACGGAGGAATTAGTACAGGCAATCCTGAAAATCAATATTGTACCATTACCACAAGCAACCCCTCAAAGCAACAAATCGGAAAATGCTGCCGAGACAGGACACGATGGAAGGTGGAAAAAGATCAGAAAGAATTGATCAGTTGGGGGATTGTTGATTGCCTCATGTTGAGCTCATTATTTTTATTGACGGCGCAGTCTTTACCAATAGTAATACGCACCTCACGGCACACTTAGAATACCATACTATCTTTACCGATGGCAGCTTCCTCCTCATCTCCCGTTGAAATGTTGACTGACTTGGTTGATGGCGATCGGCACGATGATAACGCCGATGCTCAACACTTACTGGAACTACATTCGGATGATAATACAACATCACCAATCAGCGGGCCTTCTACTGTGAAGAAAGCACTCTCCAAGATTTTTATTTGTTTTGCAACCCTGGCATGTCTATTGCTCGTAGGCAAAATTGTATACTTGGGAAATGATTTCGTTGATGAGTACTTGGAGGCGGGCGGAGATGACGACTGTTCCGGAGCTGTTTCCGAAGTTGGCAAAATTCGTTGTGCACAAATGAAACCTAATTCAAACAGTAAGTTCCTATTGTTGTTGGGTCTGATAGATTGGCGACACATTACTACACCATATCATGTGCTCAAACCAATCTTGTTTACCGCCGCACTTCTTCCTCTGCTCAACAGAAACGTTAGTTCAAGCATTACAAGCGTTTATTTCGACAGAAGAGCCAAACCAAAGTCGAGGTCTTCGGGCTCCAAGGAGAAAGTCAAACAATCAAAAGCCCGCAAAGGTGAAACCCAACAGACCCGGCCGCAGACCCGGCCGCAGACCTGGCCGCAGACCTGGCCGCAGACCGAACAGTCGTTCAAAGGAGAAGCCAAAGGACAAGCAGAACGCAAAACCAACGGACAAGAAACCAAAGAAGGACAAGAAGCCGAAGAAGGACAAGAAACCAAAGAAGCCAAACAAGAAGAAACCAAACAACGACAGCCAGCCAAATCGTCAGCCAACACCCAATGATAAGCCAAAAGATAAGTCTAAAAAGCCAAATTCCAAGCCAAACAACAAGCCATCAGGAAAGAAGCCTGCAGAAAAGCCGGACAACAAGCCACACTCGAACTCCAAGCCAAATCCCAAGCCAAATCCCAAGCCAAATCCCAAGCCAAATCCCAAGCCAAACCCCAAGCCAAACCCCAAGCCAAACCCCAAGCCAAACCCCAAGCCAAACTTGAATCCAAATCCAAATACCACGCCAAACTGGCAACCTAGCCCCAATAATGATCCTCAACCAGATTGGAACCAAAACAACAATCAAGATTGGAACCAGAACAACAACCAAGAATGGAACCAGAATAACAACCAAGATTGGAACCAGAATAACAATCAAGATTGGAACCAGAATAAAAATCAAGATTGGAACCAGAATAACAATCAAGATTGGAATGCAAGCTACAACAATGGCCAACCAAATAGCACTATGATGAAGCCAACTAAGAAGCCCAACAGCAAGCCAAAATCAAACACTCCAAAACCAACCAAGAAACCAACCATGAAGCCGGTCAACATGCCAAACTTGTATTCCAATGCAGAGTACGTTATCAGCCAGCCAAACAACAAGCCAAACTCGAACTCCAAGCCCATCACCAAGGTAAACCCTACTCGCAAACCAACCATGATGCCAAACTATGACCCAATTTGGAACCCAGACTACAACAATGTCCAGTCAAACATTAATAACAAGCCAGGCCCCACTCCCAAGCCTACCAAGATGCCGAACTGGAACCAGAACATCACGCCAAATATTACTATCAAGCCAGGCCCTACTCCCAAGCCAATCAAGATGCCGACCTGGAACCAGAACAGTACGCCACAATGGACCCCTCAAACATGGACCAATACTCCAGTCTACTACACAAATTGGAACCCAAGCTGGAACAACGACCCAAATTGGTACCAGAACAGCATCAATACCAACCAGCCAAACGACACACCAGGAGGCAATAACATGTCAAACAACAAACCCCGTCCGACCCCCAAGCCATCCAACTACCCCGTTTGGAGCCCAAACAATGGGCCCAACTGGAATCCTCAACCATGGTCTCCGCCTCAAGGCGAAACCCCTGATTGGAATCCAGCTTGGGGTGAAGATCCAAATTGGTACAACAACCAAAACAATGTCCGGGGTAGGGCTAGGGTTGATCACCATGAACAGCAGAGAATTGACCGTCCCGATCCTCATCTCCACGGATCAGAGTAGCTTCGATTATCGAAACCTAACTACTCCATCGTGAGACTCGTCAAACCACAGAGATTCCAAACCAAGTACTGTTTGTATGTTAGTAAATATGTAATGGCCATATGGGATTTGGTGTCAATATAAGTGAGGTACGGAGCTGTCTTCTCTCTCAATTTTTGCAAATATGATAATTCCATCTGGTTTGAAACAACAAAATAAGTAACAAAGCTATGCTAAATACAATTATCATGTAACATTCTCCTACAAGCGGCTCATAAAAGCATGTGCTGTTTCAATTCAGTGAGTTCATAGAAGATGTGCTTACTGCACCATTCATTCTACCACCAACATAACAACTCTAGTCAGGCACTTGAAAATGGCTAGACGAAGTACAACAAATTGTAATATCCCGCCCAAATCAGAAAGTGCCATAACTGGATTTGCTCCCCTAAAAGATATGAGCTGTGGTATCACAATCCTTCTCGAAAGTTTCCAGCAATAACATTTAACTGAGCCAGGTCCATCTCCAAGCGCCAAGTCAGGGGGGGACTACAAGTTCAAGTTCGAATTCAAAGCTTCAAGTTAGAGTCAAGCACGATGGTAGTGAGGGTCTTAAAGCTTCAATCTCAAAGTTAGGGGATTGAAGCCCCAAAGTCTAAGCTCCACTCCAAGGGTTAAAATCGAAATGCTCAAAGCATGAAGCTCCTCATTGTGTCGAATCTGTTACAAGCTCAGAACTCAAAGATCAAAGGTCCAAGCCGGGGGGTTAGAACTCAAAGCTCCAAGTTACACAGGCTCAGAGCTCCAAGGCCCGAGCCGAAGTCCTCAATGCTATGATATCTTCTGATATCTACCCAAGCTCTCTAGGTCAGGATGAGTATTTGATGGTCAGGCGAGGTCAGGCGCTGTCAGGAGTTCCAAGAGGTTCCAAGCTCTGGGTCAAGGTTCACTAGAACCGCTAATCTAGGGAGGCAAACTGAGGCAAACTTGGTCGCAGTTGGTCGCGCATGATATTATAATGCGCGGCAAGGCCCGCCATCCATCGCATATCGCATCCCGCGACCAGAGTCAAGAGGTCCTAAATCCTAAATACCTATGCCATCGCGAACTTTCTTCTTTCTATTGAGTACAGACGTAATGACCTATTAAAATGCCTCGTCCTTCTTCCGCGAGAGCGAACAGGGCGCGCCGGGAAGGTACCTACCATATCGATTATCGATCGTATCGCCGCGCTGCGCGCGCAGTGCGTACAATACGTGGGCAGGCAGGAGGCAGGATACACTACTTTACCTTTTCTCACTGGATCCGAGCAAGCGCCTACCTTGCTTGACTAGACTCAATCACGTTCGGACGGTTTTAGGTTTCCTGAGCCGTATCAGCAAGATCCTGTCTGAAGTCCTACGTACAATACGTACGTATGTAGAAATAATATTTTTCGAAAAGAGCTCGTGACGACTGGTCGGCGACTGAGTCGCCGAC
>JALLAS010002001.1:1501-13120 GCA_036939415.1 Detonula confervacea
GGATGCAATGATCAGAGCTGGTAGTGGTAGTCGCCTAATAATAATAAAAATGAAATTTATTGTCGATTATTCACTTAATATAATGAAAAGAGAGTCATTGCTCTTACAGTCACGAAGCGACTGGCTCAAGGCCATGTTTTTCTCCTGGTGGGCCTATTTGGCACCCCCATGTGACTGGGAGTTTGCAGCAAAGCTGCTCTACCCAGATTCAACTCACCGGTCTAGATCCTAATTTCCTTATTCTGAACCAATAGTAGTCACGATTTGTAGTTCTTTCTGGTGCAAAGCACCGAAGACTGTTATGAAATGTGCCGAGAAAACGTAAAACCGACGCAGGTTGGGCAGCGGAACTCCAAAAGCCTGCATGATATCAAGGTGATGTTGTTTTAGTTTATTGTGTTGAGTCAGAGACACATTCCTGGCATGTAGTCAGGCACTCGTTCCCTTCACTCACGGTGATAAGATCATCGTTATGTCCCCTATCCAAGGGATGTAAATTGTTTTCATTTAGATTGGTTTGTCTTCCTAACTTCCATCTGATCACAAAGTTGGAGAATAGACTCTTGGAGCTGTTGTGCCATTGTTGTTGACTTTTTGGGTTCGAATGGGATTGGGTAGAGATAAGGCAGATCTCTAGACAGAATCCCATGCACCCATAAACTCTGTTGCCAGCTATGGGGTAGGATTGACCCCTACACTATCAGTGCCTTTGTTCTCACAGATGCTGCTGCAGATAGAGCGTGAGATGCGTTTGTTATCTGCTGATGACTGCAGTTTATTTGGACATTGTGTGGGAACTGATAGATGGGTGCCATAGATGGGGTTGATGGTTAACCAAAATTTGATAGGCAAAGGCATGAATTCCTTGCCTTGTTTTGGTCTGATCAATCCCTCTGTCTAGACTGACAGATGGCGGTGAAGATGACGGTCTATATGAGGAGATAATTTCCCCCTCCACTCTACATTGTTTGGGTGGTCAACTGCCTTTGATGGGTGATAGTGACAGCCACCAGTAGGCCCATTTGTCCTACCGACTACTCTGACAGGTGTATCTGTCCTGGTGCTCGTTTGGTTTGGCAGAGGCACCGCCTATACTTCTGCTCCGTTCGGAGGTGATGTTGAAGTCTTTGGGTGAAGGTGACATCCATCAGTTGGCCCATTTGTCCTACCAGCTACTCTGGTGTTGGTTTGTGCCTTTCCCCGATGCTTGTTTCATTTGGCGGAGGCACTGCCTTGACTTCTGCTTTGCAAAGCCAAAGTCTTGGTGGATTTAGCGGGCGGCGACGATTGGGACGGACGTTGTTGTCCGATGTCAAAAAATGTCTCCGCAGCAATTTGACAATCAGTCTATAGAACAGTGGAGTATGTATCAATGCCCATTGCCGAGAGGAGGTGCTAATTATAATAGCAGCCCTAACCGAGGTGAACCACTGTGTGTGGATTAGATGACCACGACGTGCCGTGAGGTGCAATAATTGGCCGTTCTGGGTCTATGGCACCACAAAAACAATCCGTTCTTGTGGTGAACAAATCCAATGGGACAAAACAGAAGATGAGGAGGTGACTTGATGCGCACTGCTGTTACTTATGGTCGAGTATATGAGGGTTTTGGCCACCACCACAATTCTACATAGGAATTGGTTGTGCCGACCGCAAAAAAATAGTGGTAGGCGCCTACCTTACTGTTACTGCTTTCCAAACCACCAAAATGGCACTGGATATACCATATTACCACAATGACTGTAGAGCCAAAATTAATACCAAACATGTATTAAAATGCAAGAAAGGAGGTTGGGCACACATCCAACACAATGGTTTAGCTAATGAATTACACCACTTTTGCAGCAATGCCTTCTCTCCAGGATATACTGAACACAAACCTTGTATCCATTCAGGTATGAGTCACTGTGCGGGATCAGTAGAAGAAGAAGACAAGGTATCAGCAACATCAAACATTACCAACAATACCAACATCCCCAGAAAACCATACAACCAACAGCAGTAACATCATCAACAAAAACGGCATAAACAACCTGATCAGTATAATAACAGTTGCAACATAGGCAGCAGCAATATCTCACCAACACACAATCCACAATCGCAGAGGAATGCAGTAATGTCAGTTGCTGTAGATTTCGGGAACATGGCAGAGATGAAATCTTTGATGCACAAATCACGGACACAAAGCTTGCTCCCATCGGAAGATCCATTAAAGATCCCAGCCCAGTAGGAGAAAGAGAAGAAGGACAAGCACCTTGATATGTATGCCTATGGTTTACTCAATTGTCATCGTTACACGGAGATTGGCCAGGAATGCAGAGAAGAGGCTGACACGCCACCTGAGCTCAAAATGGAAGCTTGGATTCAGCCAGAATATGCGATATGTCAGAGCACACATGGTACTATCGATAATGAGGATACCATTGTACTCTTCATTCTAGGAAGCCACGATCACAGGGGATCATCATGTCCTGCCATTACCAATGGATTTGCCTTGTATGCATGGCAAATCTAGTAGGATAGATAGTCACCCAGCATGACTACCACCAATCTACCTCACAGATAGTCCAATCAATCAGTCAGTCATAGACATGGAAAAACGGACACATCTATCAGTAAACTAGGCTCTCTCACACAGCACTCTCTCTAAATATTAGAGCAACAATACATCAGGCCAAGTAGGACAGGATGCGGTGAGATTGTTTAGCCTATGATTCTACCAACCATAGTTTTAATATAGTAAATAAAATTTAGTAACGTTATGTCTAGGTGAGACATGAGTAATGCAAGTAACCTGGATCGCCCGGCTAGGAGTCAGCGTGAGCCAATCAACACAATGTGAAACACATGTGAGCCTCTGGCAACATCTTAATTCGATTCTAGCCTCAGGGAATAAGACACTACTCATCTCAATCTGCTATTAGATGTTGAGATAATGCAAAAGTACTGTCCATAGCAACCCGTCGCTGAAAAGTTAAAGCATTTTGCATTGGCTCAATTTGAGGTAGATTGTATGATGCAACCATTTGATTGTCTCCCTATTTTTGGAATGATGGACTTTTGAGTCTGGGTAGGACCGCGGGTCTGCACCAGTGCAAACATCTTCCACCCCAGGATATTATACATGGAGGCGGGTGGTAAATATAGGGGTGGAACCCATAAGTACTTTACTAGGTAAAATACTATTGGGTTATGAGCACAAATATATTTCCCGCCACTTTTTTATTGAATCAGCCTGCGGGCGATCTCGAAAGGCGGGATCACGTTGACATCGTCCTCAACGGATCGGCGAATCCTGGACCTGGCGGCACGGGGGCGGCCCTTAGGCGTGCCGTAACGTGCGCGTTTATTCACCCGCAGGGTCGCAAATAGCGGCGCGGTTGCATTCAAAGTGCACCGCTGAGCGCCGCTGCACCATCAATTCCGATCTCAACATTCATGTCGAGAGCTGTCACCATCGACAGAGTCACCCCCACCCCTTCAACTTAGAGGGGCAGGTTCAACAACATCAATTGATCATCCTCGGCGCAGGGCACGGTCTGGGCGGGCGTATACATCGTCGAATCGGCGTCAGTCCCTCACGTCGTCGCGAGCAAAAATCAATGCACCAATCTCGCTATTTTGCGTCGAGAGCTGTCACCATCCACAGATTTACCCCCACCCCTTCAATTTAGAGGGACAGGTTCAACAACATCACTCGATCAACTTCGGCGCAGGGCACGGCCGGGGCAGGGGTACGCATCGTCGAATTTGCGTCAGTCTCCCACACAGTTGTGTGCATAAATAATTCAAGTTGAGGCCAATATAACCCTCCCAACAACCCTCCCTGCCGGCTCAACGCCCTGGCAAAGCTTCAACAGCAGCCCTTCATCATCAGCGTCGCTGGGCTGCGTCGCCGATGTCGTCAGCGCGGCCAACTGCTGGCAAAATGTCCTCAGCGCCTTTAAAAGAGATCAGCATCGACTCCACCTTGAAGTTGATTGTTACATATCAATGTGCTGATGTTTAACTCAAGCTTGGCGGCGACGGCATTGTCCCAGTTTGGAAATTCTTTTGTGCAGCAATTTGCTAACTTTAACTTGGCGGGCCATATCGAAATTTCCTTCTAGTCGCACCTGCTGTATTTAATCGGCTCGTGGATGAGGTGTTGAGGAGTTGAGGAGATATTTGGATCAGTCTACTACCGTGGATCACATGCGGAGCAAAGCATTCTGGGATAGGACAGATGATGGGGCAATCAGTTGTTGGAGCTACATTGCAACAATCGAGGGAGCCTCGGATTGAGTCGATCGTGATATCGAAGTTGCATTCATTGAGCCGCAGGGGCTTTCGAACATGTTCAAGGTCATTGCATTTAGACGAAATTTCGCCACAGGATAAGATCATACTATCATTGGCCACTCTCGGGCTGCTGGCCCGTCTTTGGCGGTACACCCACCACTCAAGCTGCTTCGAAGAATGCAACAACCAACAACCCAATCACCAATCTCCATCGTAGCTATTGCCAGAGGTAAGCTTGACACTTCCATTCATTTTATCTTAACCATTCAAAGTCATTATCAATTATTCTCATCCTTAGTCTCATATTTTGAACAACACATGAACCACCAACAAATGAACAGTGTGTCATGTTCAAGGTAACCACAAAAGCTGGATATTCCCCGCATGCTGTATTTGAACGGGTTGTTCTCAATATGTGAAATATCTTGTGAACATTTTGAACATGACACATATCTCTGAACCTTTACTTTTCAAAACCTGGTGATTTCATTGTTCAGGTATTCTTTCACCTCTCCTCTACAGCTGCCAAGGCTGCAAACCCAAGGAAATCTCTGCCTCCTTCACTACACAGTACACCGTCTGGTAAGATGTCGACTGCATCAGCACACAGGTACGTAAAAAGTCGTACAACAATGACGACAATCAGGGCAAGAATTTATGAGTTCCGCCCCTAGCCTAATCTTCCAATTCACAGTTTCCTTATTATTAATGCCATTTCTGCTGCCCTCTTGCCTTGTCTTCTAATTCGACTGTCATTTCTGCAGGAATTGCATCGGAACTCTAGTGCTGCCAATGGTAATTATGTCAATGCCACCGCCAAAAGCCGGCGAACCCGCACCGAAATCGTAAAATTCATGTGGCATGGGTTCGTCCGCGTACCAACAACGACATGAATTGCAGGTCGACCACAACGAACGCTCGCGTTTGAGCGACTCCGGCCTCGTGGCAATCGGAGAGCACGCCACCTTGCAGCTGAACCTCATTGTTCCAAATCAACAAGGTGAGCAATTACTGATGCTGGGGAGGGCACATACGCTAGCGTTTGACATGGAGACCAAGCAAGCACCTAACCTCAACACTAATGATGACAAGGGAGCAACAATGACAGCGGAGGAAGCCGTGGAAACAATCATCTTGATGAAGTGAACAAGCCTGCTGCAAGTCAAGTCAGTGTACAACAAGAGCAGTAAATGTACATTCTACCTTTTTGCCGGTGCTAGTGTGAAGCAGCAGATGCGGAGGCAGGTGGGGTATTGTGTTGCGGAATTGTGTAGGAGTTTGAGTATGATTTGTCCAGGGGTGGGGAAGGAATGGATCAAGAGTGTTTTGGGGAGGTTGGAGCCTGGTGTAAGCCATTGTTATATATGATGTGTATTGCATTTCTATCGTTATATCACATCCAACTTTACCTTGCATCTCCAATTATTTCCATTTGATATTGATTACTAATGCATACGCCTTGTTATCCTTTTGGATCTTTTAGAACCTAATCGTCTGTTGTATAGGTGGACACGCAGTGAAAAAGCAAACATCAGACTCAAGATGAGAGGTTGCATCCTTGTGCAGCTGATATTGCTAGTCAGCAAAGGATGCCCACGACGCTTGCAAGCACACTGGTTGGGGATGAAGGAGGTAAGCATGTTCCGTTGTTGTACATGCATTGTACTACTCATCTACTATTATTCATTCAATCATCTCAATCCACGTCACAACATGGTACGCTAATGGTGAGTAATTCTATTTTTTCTTACTTATTTGTTCAATTGCAAAACACAATCAATCTCATGCGTTTTGTGTGTTGCCATTTTAGACTAGACCAACAACTTTGAGCCAACCTAATACTTTCCTTGATCAGAAGACAAAGGCAAGAGCTACGGGTGTGAAATAGGCTACTGCCATAGCAAGGCAAGATTTACGGCAAAGGTAAGAGCTATAGTACAGCAAAGGCTGCGGCACGACGAATGCGGAGACTTCTCTACTTCTTTTGCATCACGAAGAATGGCCAGTCATTTTATTGATCAGCATCGCATAATGATATTTTCTTGGATTATTTACTCACCTCCATGAATTCAAAATAACCATTTGAACTTTTACACTTCCACACATGCCTCTGTTGTCTGCTACATCCATTGACACTGATGTCAAGTACATGCCGTGCATCTCATGCTCTGAGGCTCTTAGTCTTTTGGCTTAAAGCATCCTACAATTTGACATCTCATGGCTCCAAGCTTTTCAGCTTGTGTTGGAAGGTAATACCGGGCTTGTGTGTGCTGCTTCTATTTGTTGCTCATCTTTTTATGAACAATGTTCATTTCTGTTCTGCATTGGAATCTGACATCTCACATCTACTTCCCTGTATTTCCACTCACTCCTACAGCTATACTTCATTAACAACCTCTTCTCATCAATCGCTGCTGTCCTCTAGCATATAGCAATGCTAGCTTGCTTGATTCGAACGAGGGAAAAGAGCAATTGATTCAGTAATTGATTTGCTGCTTGTTACAAATCCTAGGCTTGTGTTCATGTGCCTAAGCAAGCTTGGAAGCTAATGTTATATATGCCTTGAATCTCGTTGTCATCAAAACTTGGTGTATATTTGAGATAAGATCTCATTCGCTCAGTTTGTTCATACTTATTTTTGAACGGCAAGTGATATACTTACAGCTATGACAAAGGTGAGAGCTATAGCAAATGCTATTGGGGAAGCCATGCAGAGGATAATAATGATAGCAATTGAAACCATTTATTTGGCCTACCCCCCTTTACTGGTGTTCTTATCAAAACACAAGTCTATTAGCTAATGACATGTAAGGCAATGTTAGTTTTACCATAATTAACTACCTTATTAATAGAGTTGACTGCATTGGCTATGGATTCTATAGTCATTAAAATTAGATGGCATTGGTGAAAACACCCTTGGTATCAATGGCAGAAATTGTCATGTTTGTTGTGGCCTCAGCAGCAACAATAGTTCTAATTCATAGTATAACATGGATTTAGCAGCAATTTGCAACAAATCCCTGTTTCCCATTACCGTGGCAAGATCATTAGTCGTGGTGGCATTTACTACTACAATGTGGGGTTCATGTGGTGCTGGCCATATCCCCAGTAGTTATGGCAGATCTCCAGTTTGTTGGTTATTGCCTTAATATACAGCACCGGTGCCGGTGGTGATTACCGCGATAATAATGATGGACATGGCCTACTAGACTAGACCTTGTTGTTGCTGGCCATTGTGGTGAGGCAAGATTGGTAGATATAATAAACATGTTAATAGGGGATGCCAACAATTTTTACAACCTCATGTTGTATCGGAGGTATTGTGCATCATATATTGTGTCAAGAAGCGGCATTTCTTGTTCACTTGCAGCCAAAATGTCCAACTTTGGCCATTTTGACTATACACTGCCCCCAATACTCAGTTATCAGATGCAAGTTAAACCACCTTTCAGAGTTTTAAGTGAGTTCAAAACTCCAGTAGTAGCACAGCTAAAGTGAGTTATCTCTTCTATCAGATAATACAATAGAACAGACATTCTAAGTAGTGGCTGCTTCAGGCGCGGTGTCTCCGGATACATTGTCTCTAGCAGTGGATCTTAAGGCAACAGCTCAAGCATTAGCTCCAGCGGCTGCCCAGAAACAGCAAAACTCCATACGAGGTGCAGTGGCTTCACTGTCAACGCAAACTATAGCAGCTCCAGCACATTCAGCTGTCCTCCCTTCAGCATCATTTTCAGCATCATTTGTATCTCTTCCACTGTCTTCACAATATAAGAGATGATAACAACTTTGGCGGTAGCATTAGCAGCAACAGATTCAGGTGCAATGTCAGTTCCAGTAGCAGTGGCTTCGATTCTACATCACGCAGCAGATACGGTGGTATATACAGAACATACATCAAGTAAAGTTCACGTGATGAACTCACTGATGAATTAAGGTACAAATACATCAGACTTTCTTTTGCCTGAGAGCAAATACAACAATAACCCCTCCAGCAGATGGATGAAGCAGATACTAAACAGCAACAACAGCGTCCATATGCTTGATCATCAATGGCAATGGAGGCAATACCGTTCCCGTCCGAATTCCCAGATGTACTTCCAACGGCCAACCCTTCAGCCTAGCACCAGCAGCAGAACTTCCATCGGCACAATCTATATCGGCGTCTGATACAGCATATGCAATATAATCTTTACACTTCAAATGAAGCAAATCCGTCAATTGTGGATCATGCATTGGATCCGCCAGCAACCCAATTTACAACTTCACCATCGTTAGCCTCTGTGACGGTTCCAAGCTCCGTAGTTCCAGTGGCGGCTCCAGCGAAGCAGCAATTTTAGAAGCATCAGGTACAGCTACAACTCCGAGACGTTCCAAACAGTACTAGCTCTGGTGGTATCTCCAGTGGTAGCTCTGGAAGCAGCAGCTTCTTCATCAATAGATTCTTCAGTAGCTCCAGTGGTGACTCCAAAAGTAATGATTTGCTACATAGGTGACACCAAATAGAAGTAGCTCCAGCACACACAAGCAGCCCAGGAAGCAAAGACACCGGCAACAACGGCTCCAGCAACAGAGACTCCTCCATAAGCTGCCCCATGTAACATGACTGAATCAACAATGATCATGCCAACCAATGTTAGTGCTTTCTATCATATGAGCAACCCTGCAAGTGACATCCCTTACAAATAAGCATGGAAAATCCAATTCAATAAAGCATCCATCGCAACATACCAACATCAAAGTATGGTAACATACTTGAGACATCAGCCGCAGCAACTGACAGCGAATTGTATCATCACTTTTGGATGCAGTGATGCCATGTGTAGAATGAACTGATGAAGATGAGATCCATCAATAAAGCTATTGGCGACAGGAAAAATGTCATTGATAGCCTCAACGTTGGCACCAATTCAATCATTGTCAGGAATATTGACCATCAGCCTTGCGTCCCTTTGGATCTAGCACTGAGACGGATTGGCAGCAACCATGTCATCAACTTCAGCGTCAATCATCTTGAGATCAGTACCTCACAGCAACCAATTGTCTCTTATTCTGGACAAGTACCAGTGACAACCCCAGCTTCAGCAACTCATTGGCAATCCAAGTCTGAAGCATGAACTGTGATAAATTTTTACTTTTGCGGATCAGTACTTGTTTCTTTGATTCGACAACGCGTCCTTGGCATAATAGCTACCATCAAATTCAACGACTTAATGACGCGAATGTAGACAAGTACAGCAGGTTGTATCAACCCTTTTGCAGCAGTGATGTTATGCTTATGATAAGCTGCGAAAAGTAGTATTGATGATACATGGTAATATGGAATACACAGTCCATGGCAAGTGCACCTCATTGATACATACATGGATCAAGTAGAAACAGATTGGCTAAGTACCAGCAGCACCCTAGCTCAAGAGTTCAACTTGAGATATCCAAGTGCCATACAACTCAGTGTTTAAACTGGATTCAAGGCGGAGTCCTCATCCATATACAGCATAAAGTGTATCAGCATCAGCATTCATGCATCGACAGTAGCAGTGATACAATGAAGTTCATTCACATGATCAATCAAAATGGTGCCATCAACAAGCTTCACCATCATATTGTGACCTTAGCAATAATCGCATTGGACATGACTCTGGCGTCGATAAGAATGGTGACACTCATAAAAGATCAGCAATTATATCTCAATGGCAAACTAAGCTACCAACACTCCTTCTCAAAATCATTGGGATCTGCTGCAACCTGCTTGCAGCTACTTCCGTCAAGATTGGTATTCCTTAACTAGGAGTGCCATCCCTGGTTAAGAGCTTGGCACATATCAACTTAAATTCAACGCATTGACCATCATGTTTGATTGAAGTAGCATTTTTCAAGGTCGACATCAGAAGCCCATAATTAGAGCAACATCATCACGAACAAGTCAAGCTAGCCGCATATCAATTCAAGATCAACCTCCATCATATATCGTCCACTAGTCAGCCAGATAGTAGGATGATCCACTGGGTCGCATCAAGCACGTATGCGGTTGCACCACTAGCCACGACCCAGGCAATGCCCGACTTCAACTGATCAAAGGGAAATTGAATCTGAAATCAAACTCATGTGTTAAACCTTCAGGTCGTACCTTCAACATCTCATCAGCTCAAGATTTTGGAGTGTCATTTGTTTAAATGAGCACTTAGTATTGTTGGCAATGTTATCCCTGGCCATGACTGTTGTACATTGGCCAATACCAGCAACAAGCCAAGTTAGCCAAGCAGGGGGTTCAAGACCGTCCCATTGGCAGATCTCATCAAACAAGCCATCAACATCACCAGTCAAACCAAACAGTAGCACAGCAATTCCTACTTATATGACCAACTATACCAGATATGACAAACAGGGGCCCTCAATCCAAACAACTTTGAAGCAAGCCAATCATTGCCCACCGCCCTTCCGTACCATCCCTAACATCCACACAAACAAGCAGCATTGGTACCAAGTCTCTTCCTTCCACTACTCTCCGTTGTCATTTTCGTCAAGCCGGAGGACATCATTTCTACCCCTCACCAGATCCCGAGCATGGGATACTTATGCAAGCCTTCACGATCAATCAACGTCTTACCAAATTTGAAACCTCAGCACCAACAAAACTAAATTACAACGGAATGAGGAACATGACCGCGGTCCATGACAATAAAGAAAAAGGCAAGCAAACTACAACAACAATCGCCAATCTTGCTCACCACCCTACCAACTATGATTCCTACAATCCCACCAATCTTGCCTTCTATGTATCCTACTTGTCGACCAACCAGCAAGGTTTACATCTACTACCCATTATTTGTCTATGGTTCAAACTACCAACCTTCTTACCGTCCCATCCATCAAGGAGCCAATATTTTATCATCTACATACTACCTCAGTCACCTCTCTGTGATCAATTGCTCTGGATCCCCCTGTCCTTAATCATATCATTGGTCACAAATATCTATGCCGGTACAAATGTGAAGGCGCCTGGGGATACTTCAAATTATATACTTAACAACAGACAAATCAGACCAGGATTTTGGTGAAAACATTATCACCATGATCGAGCAAAGCAGTGACTAGGAAGACCTATTTTGTGGTACAAATAAAAAGGTCGTCGTTTTCATATTCATATTCATCTCAACCTTTCATATTCACATCAATATATTCATGAAAAAGAGCTTTAACAGGATTAGAGATGAGTCCATCCTCGCGCTTTTGCTCACGAGCGTCTACAACATCATATATCCTACGCAGGAATTGTTATGTTTTCTCGTACAATACTGAAAACTATGTATCGTACGATTTCAAATTCGACGTTCAACG
>JALLAS010002052.1:0-17564 GCA_036939415.1 Detonula confervacea
GTTGTTCCTTCCCACCTCTAGCTTGTAATCGCTGAATGGACATATCATTGATCTCATGTGTATTGTTTTCTGTCAATATTTTTGACTTCCTGGCATGCTATCTTTTGAGCAATGCCACTGAGTGAAGGAATACTTTGTTGTGCATTCTGAAAACATCTTAAAATAGTCCTCCTTCTTCATTGATGCCATTGTCTGTATCTGGCTCATTACACTCACCAGCAGTGTATGTATCATAGTTACCACCAACTAATGAACCATCAATAAATGTCAATCATGTAGCATATGAATGTTGAAATGTTACACATTTTATCCTAGGGACTCGTTAACGGATGTTGTTGTTTGCGGAGCATCCTCCATCGCCACCAGCAATAAACACTTCTGTATAGTATCGCTTAACTGATGGAACATGTCTAATCAAACAATGGTAAGCTTATAGTGCGTTCATTGCATTACTGACAACAATGAAATTCAATCAAATAGACACTTACCTTCTTTTGCTTCTCTGTTGAGCCGGCAGACCTCTTCCAGTTTCCATTTCTCCTATTATCACTAACTGCGGCGGCGTTGTGCTGTTCAATACTACCAACTTTAGTAATCTTGTGGGTTGGTCTGTCAATAGAACTCTCTGCAAAATCATTTGATGCTTCTAGTCCCAATGCCGTCTTCTTTATACTTTTAGGACACTTCAACCACGAGGATTTCAAACCATAAAAAATAAATAACAACGTATGACCTTCTTCACATTTAACTTGTCCTGTACCATATCTTTGAAGGCAGTGGTGCCCAACTCAAGTGCTCGTGGAACCACACAACTGTTTGTGCAATTCTTTGGAGTAAATGCCTCATATTGCACTCCTATCATATGCACAATGGTAGCAGTATTATGTCTGCAAATCATTATAACCTTGTCCCTGTTGAATATATGATTCCAATACTTTTGCATAGGGGGCAGGTCAGCTAGAAATTTTGCAAACATGTTCGTCCTAAAAGACTCATGAAGAACAAGACGAGGTTTTGCAATGACTTCCTCTACCTTTTCCTTGAACACATGCAATACTAAAACCATGCTCACTGGCCACCACTTGTGCTCCTCCAACTCAGGAGTTTTAGCAGCTAACCAATGTAATGATAGATAAACTGGGAGGTATATGATGGTGAGTAAGCGTGAGAGCGCAACAATCTCTTCAAACGGCAACACACCACACAAATTACACACCCAAAAGGTTCTCCATCTTCTTTGGGTGTCAAAGCATTTCATCCATGTATTCAAGAGATGACAAGCAGTTGGTATAGATGATGGGGGCTGCAAGCAAACACAAATTATTTCTTGAGCCTTGAGCATTGTGCACATGATACATTGGTTCACTTTGTTTGTTCTTCTCCTGCCATGGTGCATAGTCTTTGCAAAAACCTTTAACATAATTGGCATTGCCATTGCGAGTGAATCTCTTGTCGTAAGCGTGGTCAATGGCTGAGAATGAGGTGGTTACATTATCTGGTTCAGCTTTGTGGTCAGAAGTGCCTTCTTTGTGGCTTTAAACCACACATGATGTAAATGGTAATGACAATATTGTTCCCAACAATCTCCACCAATGGCATTGCCTCTTACTCGACGTGCTTTCTGTACAGCAGAACAAGAGTCAGTGTTGATAGCACCTCCTTTCAACTTCTTCAGGTCAAGTCCGTCTGCCGATGGGATGGGGTCTGCTTCCTTAGGGAACTCTACAGTCTGATGTGTTTAAAATAATTAATCTAACACATGCACCTTTAGTTGGATATGGCAACAAAATCATATCAACATTAAATAAAGACTCATCATATACTCAATGTCTTTGACTTTGTTCGCAGCTGATTCATCTTCCATAACATAGTTTACAAATTTTATAAATAAAAGAGAGCAATCTATTTGCATTTCTTGCATCCGTTTATCTTATGTATTGCCTTCTTTTCACCTACATTGATCATATCAATCTTGCCAGCGCTTGCAATGTGATAGCTCGTTGTTCGTCCCGACGATACCACTTCAAATCATCTATCATGACAACAGATGGCGACAAGTGTTTGCCCTGTGGCACATCAGGGGGCTCTATCAGCAGGACCAGGACTACGAAACAAACTTCCAAAGGAGGCCAGTTACAATTGCACGATCCATCAGACCTCAAGATAGGGGGTTTATTCAGTGAGAGGTACACAGATAAGGTACTTTCTGTCACAAATGAATAAAAAAGGGTACAAATAAAAAAGGCTTCCGCCAAAAATATCTCACGGGCAAGAATAGACATCACATGCCACATCTTGGCCTCCTCCTTCCAAGCAGCAATTACATCCAAAAGCACCATTGAAATTAACAGGCTATCCATCAAAATGAAGCCGCCCCCAAGAGTTCCCGTGCAAAAGGGGCTTCGTAGTATCCTTCTTAATGTATCCGGAGAGATTACTACAAGCTTGAATCGCGAAATCACAGTATCCTGGCATGGAAACTAATTACTTTATCTTATTCATGCACCGACGACCAGGGCATCAATGCCTCCCCATGTCATGGTTGATGCCTCCCATTGCCCCCATGCCACCAGGAGTGCCACACCACTCCGTCTATGGCATTGTTGATCCCAGCCAAGATCACAGTGCCACGGGAGCCACACGTCCAAGCATCAAAACCACTCTGTCAAAGCAGCAAGTTTTGGTGCATCAAAATTGCATGCTGGTCGATTCAACCAATTCGGAACACCTCCGTCCTTCGACACAGGCGTTCGGGCCCGCGTAACCCCAAGGACTACACGCAAACACAAAGGTGAGCGCCTTTCAGCACCAAGAATTAGTTCTTTCAATCCAAAACTAACTGTTGCCCTTGGTTTATTGCTAACTTATTCCGATTTATTTTATTCTGTTGCAACAAATAATTGCTAAACTTTGCACTCAACCCTCTCAACCACCAACCTTTTTGAATAAAACATACCACAGGACTATTATTGACCGCGAGTGCAAGTGATCTTAGCCTCAGATTTGGCCGGTACACTTGCCAAGGCACACGTGATCCACTGCTCAGGGCTTTTATTTTATTTACACTGTGGCCTTAGAATCCAAGGCTGCAATCGCTGCTACAAAATGTTGAGTCTATGGATTTACATTTTTATGGCCACGGACTTGAATGGGAAAAGTACCAGTGGTGCCACTAACGCTTCGTCTCTTTCTGTTATTGGTTCTACAAGAGACCAGCAGATGAGATCATGGCCATATTTACCTGCAGTGATAGGTCCACACGTTAGAATAGACCAATATCTTCTACTTCTCTATTTTACCCGAATAAATATACATTTAAATAACTTTACAATAATAAGATCTTCGACATGACTGCTGTCAAAACTGCTGGCAACATGCTCACAACAACTTGGCTTGTACCACTGATAATAAGATCATTGCCATCATATTGATTCTGCAAGTTAACCAAAAATATATCTCCAGGCCATGTGACATTAAAGTGGCACATTGTATAAGCCGCCAAAATTTCGTCCTCTCGAAGTTGGACCCATTTTTTCCCGTAGGAATCAGGCTCACCCAAAAACTTGTTCCAGCTGTCCTCGTCCCAGCCAAGAGTGGTTGCTGCATCCCGCACATCCTCGCAGAGTTTGTTCCATTTGGTGGCTCGATAGTGCTGCATAATATTCATAACATTATTTTTGCACCAGGAGGCAGGTTAATTGGTCACCGATTGAATGAAAAGAAATAGAACAACTCGCAATTAGCAATAATGCAATAGGTAGACTTACATTCTGGAAACAATCCCAAGTATGATGATACAACCCCAATTGAATTGCATATGGCTTCTGATACTCAGTCAAATCATCCCAAGCCCTCTTTTCTATATCCGCCCTGCCAACTTCATTCCAAGTACGCTCCTCGTAAAGCAACACACTGCTGGCGATGCGTCGATCCTCCTCCGACAGATTTTTCCACACGGTATACCGCATCTCGGGCTTGGGAAAGGGGAACGGCCCCGTATTACGTGTCATATCAATGCGATCCCAATTGGCTTCATCGAAGCACAATTCCGTGGCATGCAATTGCTCCTCCTCGCTCAATTCCTGCCATGACTTTTGTTCCGAAACGGGCGGATCGATTGTACCATCCCAGCTCATTTCCGACCACCCCAATCCTGAATAATGCGCATCGTGTCCTTTCTTGACCAAATCATTCCAGCCGTACGAATCGTAATGATTCACCCAACAATTCCAACTGGCATCGTCGAATCCTAGTTCCGTGGCCGTGTCCTTTTCGAAGTACATGAATTCGAACCATCCCTTTTGTTCTACTTCGGCCAACCTCAGAACATTCCATGTTAACTCCGTATACTCCATATTATGTTCCAATTGCGCGCGTAGTGTATCCTCCACGTCCTCCCAGGGCACGAATCGTTTGGAAGGTTTGGCCATGGGATGTCCCAACCCGTACTCGGCAATATCCAAACGATCGTACGATGTCTTGTAGTGACAAAGTTGATGCACCGCATTCCATCGTTGGTCCGAATTTAACTCGTCCCATGTGCCCTTACGCTTCATGGGCTGATCTGTGTATTGTCTATTCCACGTGTTCATCTCCCATCCTAACAATTCGAGGTAGGGTGTTAATTTCAAGGTGTAGAGTTGCTTCCACGAAAATGATTCCCAGTGCTTTGTTTGTTGTTTGATAGTGCCGTGCATAATGAAATCGGAGAATTTTGTCATTGCTGGCCCATTAGACATACTCTTGAAATATCAAAAACAATCACAATCGTACATACAAATCATATGCAACAAAGAAACAAGCAACAACTTTCACTTACATTCTGCCAGCAATTCCAAGAAACCTCATCGTCAAACCCCAACTCAACCGCCGCATCCTTCTGCGCCTCGCCCAAATCATCCCACCGCAACTGTTCAATGGCATTACTCCCCAAGACATCCCAACTCGCCTTGGTATACCTCAAGTGCTCTTTTGCAATCACCTGATGCCTGCGTTCCAACATATTCCACGGAACGAATCGCAAGTCGTTGCGCTTGGGACGGTCGTATTCGTAGTCGGCCATGGTGGGATAGTGCGAGATGGTCGGCGTACCGGTCGGCATGGAAGAGATGGTCGGTAGTGTTGTCGTGGTGGGCACGTTGGACGGTAGGGACGTCGGCTCGATGCTGACGGTGGGCGAAGCGCTCGGCGAATTCGAAGGTCGGCTCGATGGATGCACGGAAGGTGACAGGGTTGGGGCATGCGTCGTTGGTTTGCTGCTGATGGCGGGAGAGATGCTGGGCCCGTCGGTGGGGCGGTCGGTCGTCGGACTCGCCGTGATTGCCTCGCAAATACCCGAATTCTCATCCCATCGGCAAGTCTCGGCGGATTGGCACACGGCCTTTATAATGTTTGGATCGAGGCAGTCCGTCGCCTCTTGTGCTGTTACGGCTGCTGTATCATTTAGGAATGCTTCTTCTACTGTGCCATTGGGGTTGTCATATGATTCAGGGTCAAGTATTGGCTTGACTGTTGGCGATTCCGTTGGTGTCACGGGTTGATTTGTCTGTTTCAATGTTATACCCACATGCAACCAATTGCATCATTTTTTACACAAAACATACAAAGCAGTTTATCAGTTTGATCATCTCTTTGCAAATAGTATTTAAAATCGAACACATCATAGGCATACATTGTACATACAACCGGTATCCAAACGCAAAGGCAGGATGACTTACAGTTGGCCTGAGAGAAGGTGCCCCAGTAGATGGTTCGTTGGTTATAGGCGGGTCAGTCACCGGCGAAGGTGTCTATAATGCAAGTAATATTCATTTCATTTGCATTTTTGAGAGTTGAGTATGTCATTATTTTGTGAGCCTAGCTACCATCACGAACAAATACAAGACAAGATGCAATACATGGCAAGAATGGGTACTGCATAATAATAGAAAGATAGAGCAAACAAAAAACACTAAGCTACTTACCGGATCATTCGTAGGCCCCTCGGTAGGCCCCTCCGACGGACCAGACGTCGGAGGCCGCGTGCCGAACACGCACCCCTCCTCGCCGCTCTCCTCGTCCCGCGCCCACTCGCAATTCGGCGCATCGTTGCACTCGTCCTCGCTATTGCCAATACCATTATCCTCGTCGTCGGCGCAATCGACGTATCCCTCCTCGGTCGGCGCGCCGGAAGCGGTCGGAACGGACGTCGGCTCGGACGTCACGGGGAAGGCAGTCGGATTATTGTGCGTGGGCGAGATCGGAGATTGCGTCGGCGATGGCGTGATCTGCAGGCATTCGTTTTTGTTCCACGCGCAATCCAGAGAGTCTTTGCAGTCCTGTTTTGATAGGTTTGGATTGGTGCAGCGGTCGATTCTTCCGCTTGGGGTAGAGGATGGTCGGTTGCTGCTGGTGGGCCGGGCAGTACTACTACTAATTATCGGCTGACACGTCATCGTTGCATTGCCCCGAATATTGTCCATCGCATACTCGCAATTGGTAGCGGCCGCGCACTGCGCCTCGTCGTCCGAAAACGAATCGCAATCATCGTCGGCTATTACGATAATAATAGGTTTTTTTTCCTTGCAATAAGTGTTCCCATTGGCATCGAGCATCCATTCGCAATTGGAGGCGGAGGTGCATTTGGTTTGATTTATGGATAGGAGAAAGCAATTCTCGCTCTCGACAACTGTAACTGCTACGTCTGATGCAAGTGCATTGTTCTCATCATCCACGACGCTACTACTACTACTACTGCTGCTGCTGGTACCGAAAATCAAAGTGGAACTCCCCTCTACTGCAACCGCAAGCGGCTTCTTATTCTCGCAGTAATGCTCGCCGGTAATCGCGCTTTCGATCCATTCGCAATCGAAGGAGGCGAAGCATGCCTCCTTCGTTATTACGGCGGGATCATCGCAATTATTGCCGTCCAATAATTGATTGGGGGAGAATAACGGACGAGCAGAAGCAGGCGCATGCGATGAGGTAGGCGGCCATGATGACGGGGACGTGCTCGAACTCGGCAACGGAGACGGAGCGGGCGGCTCCGCGCTTGCGACCTGGTTCTTGGCTTTGTTGTTCTTGACATTATTGTCGTCTTCTTTCTTGCCGCTGACGACGACGACGACGATGATTATTGCCAGGTTGAGTATCGCCAGGGTATTTGTTCTAGCTTTCATCGTATACAATACCTTACTTAATGTTATGGTATATGGTTCTTCTTTTGTTCTCTACAAAATCGTTAGCGTTAGCATCATGTCATTCGTTATGATTGATACTGCGCCATTTTATATTCTTATTGCCAGATGCATTGTTGGCGACGACTAACTGGATTTGCTCCTTTGACATGAGATTGTAGGCGTCACGTCGAGATTGAAGCAAGGCGAGCTAGCTAGAAGGTGGGAGACGGGCAAATAAAACCCACCATCATACAACATAGGAGTACATCAGAATAGCCACCACCACCGACCATGCATATTGTGGTATGAAACCGTCCACGCCCGCCCGCCCGGTTGACAGAAATAACCGGGGGAGCTGCCAACCGACCCCATGCCCATGTCGAACCGTGGTCGAACTCTTCGTCTTCCGACAGCTTCCGACCATCACACTTTTCGACGATACCTACCTACCTCGATACTACTTTATTTCATGGCGTTTCGACATGGCCAAATTTGATGAGATTGATCCGATGGCTTTCCAATCTGACGCAAGAAAAAGTAAGGTCGTTAGTTGCGTTGTGTGTTGTGTTCTCTTTATGCACATGAAAAATGTCGGCACGAAGTTGGATTGGAATTTTTGGTCGGCGACGGGCGAGAAAGAAGTTGAAAGAACTTCATGCCGACATCATCTTGAAGTCATTTGAGTGGATTTGAATTTATTTTATTGTTGTCATGGAGTCTCAATTCTCAATTACTTACATGGCTAGTAACATAGATCAATTTGTACTGAGCACTTTTTAGACAGCATTTTTTAGTCGTCTCGGCATTTTTTAGACAATCTTGTTTTTTACTGTCCCAACACTAGAAATTGCCAGTCCAGCATTTTTTAGTCGTCTCAGCATTTTTTAGACATTTTGTTTATTACTGTCCAAACACTAGTAGTTGCCTTAATTTCTACAGCACCGTTCTTACAATCAGAACACCAATTTTCCACCTCATCTGAATAACCCTCATCAGTAATTTATCAGATATTTTGTATAAAAAGTGCTGACTAAAAAGTGCTGACTAAAAAGTGCTGTCTAAAAAGTGCTGTCTAAAAAGTGCTGTCTAAAAAGTGCTGTCTAAAAAGTACTGTCTAAAAGTACTGTGCTCTTCTACATCTCTATGATGAAGCTGCTCACTTAAAGTATTTTATTCGATTTCTGCCTTAATACCCATACTTGACTCCACGTACATAACAAATAGTACACTTCCTGAGTGTCATGATATAAGGACTCGCTTTATATTTAATTTAAACATCACCTCCTTCGTCTCCACTTTCCCCACTGTCCAAATCATCTGACGCCATCTGTGTCCCCGATTCCTTGTCATCTGCATTCTTTTGCGTATTATATTCCTCCCAAAACTTTCTCAACACCTCCATTGATTGCCTCTGAAGAGGAATTGTTCTCTCATCATTATACCAAATTGAAAAACTACTTCTCTGCATGAACGAACCATCCTTCGACACCGCGTAATTATTCATCGCCTTCCACTTTGAAGAGACAGAAGAATCCTTATACTCAACCATTCCTAACCCCCTTGCTGCAACTAAAGCCCTGTCCATTCTCTTTCTCCATAGATACAAAGTTGACTTGACTGTTCTATGACACTTTCTCCATTTCATGTTACTTTCTTTCACTGGTGATATTTTCTTTTTAACTCCTTCCTCTTTCTTTCCCTTTCCCCTTCCATTTCTTCTCTGTACAACCCGTCCCGCATCACGCAGTTGTTTTATAAGCAGACGCCCACTTTCAAAGCAATCATCCCATCTCCTGTAGATGAGAGACGACAAATCTGCCATATCCTCTTTTACTGTGCTTGTCAAGTTCTTTTGCTGATTGAATCCCCCCTCTGAACTCTGATTGTTGGCAAATATTCTTGCATCCAAAGCCAATTCGGCAATTGCGATAGACGGACGTGCCCATAAAGGTATACGATTTCCCCAAAACATCAACCAATACTCTGCTCCACGGGGAGAATGAATGGGATTTCTTATCACGCCATTTGTCATAGGTAAATCAACATTCACAGTGAAACCTCCAATCCTTTGAGGAGATATTATTTCTCCTGTCTCTCCATCAGAATCATAACATGAATAGACATAACAAACATTAATTGTGCCCATGCCTTTTTCACTGTCAACCTCGGACAAATACGGACAAGCAAGAGGAACGTCCTTCTTAATTCTTTCAACAACTTTGCGTATTGTGTTACAAACCTTGAATTGCTGACGAATCTCTGAAGTGCCAATTTCTTTGAGTTCTTCCTGCACCAACGCATCTAATTGGCCATCATTATCAAGCATCATTGCCCTAATCTCCTCTTCAAGAATCTGGTGCATGGTTTCCGCAATACTCTCAGATAATACGCTATCATGGTGTTCATTCGTAGTATAATTCAAATCGAAGCATTCGCATGTCAAGGTCTGAAGTTTGTAGATAGCAATCATAACACTCAGTCTTGCAATTACATCAACAATTCTTGGCAAGTTCCTTAATGATGATGCAAGGTGTAGGTTTATACGGTCAATTTGATTCTAGTAGACCCTCATTTCCATGGGAGGTTTGTTCATATTTTTCTTTGATCCCTCATTGCTCGGTACACATGACTGTCACATTGCTTCATCAAGCAGACACATATTGACTTAATCCTGTCCAAAGTTATCACGGCACATCTCTTTAACTCCTTTGCCTCAGTTACATTTTTTGTCATGTGTTCATGGCGTAGAAGTAATAGAAATACCACATTTGCATACATTTTTCCTGTATCCACCTGTCCTTCTTCTCTATATCCAAGGATTGTTCCATTTGCTAGTTCCATCGCGCAATCAAATTTGACTGCAATAGGAATGGGGTCCATCTCCTTGCCAAAAAGCTCCTTAGTCACTTCTCTTGTCTCTTGCCTAAGCTGACGCTTCCAGCTAGCATATTCTGATCCAGTGTTAGCATTTGATGCTCTCTCTGCAAATCGGTATGGTCGAATCAGGCAGTTTCCCCAGTTCTTTGCATCATCGTGATGCAATAAACACTCTGTTGCTTGCATTGTCATGATGGTATGATGAATCTTACCCTCCAACGAAGTACCAACTAAATCCCATAGTTCTCCTGTTGCATCTTCAGCAAGGACAAGTCTACCCATATCTGCCAATTCACCCATCAGAATTAGACTGGCTCTGCTGTGAATATATAGATTTAGAGTTGGATACAAGGCAAACCGTCTCACAACACCTGGCATCTTCTTTGAAGTAATCTTTGCTACTTTTCTTGCTTCGAGATCCTTCTCCTGGGTTGATTTAACAGCATTTAAAATATTCACTAGTTCTTTTTCAGTAAACACTCCCCTCTTCTTCCTTGCGGAGATCTTTGCCTCTCGGTTCAAATTATACAGTTGAGTCACATTAACAATTTCTCCATCATTATTGCCAGCAAGGTATTTTGCTGTGTTAATACCTGCAACCTCTGTTAGCAATGTTTCAGTACTGTGCTTCTTAGATGCGTATACCTGATGTATGATAAATAAAGTTCACATGCCAAATTTCATTAATGTTAGTGAACTAATAAACTACAATGCAATCAAAACCAATTACAGTGCAATCCATCACCCATAACAACATGCAATAACAATTCAATTATTCCTAACCTCTTCCATTTTTCTTTTTCTTGCAAATCCAGAGAGACGACCACCATTAAAATCATTCCTATGGACGCATTTCCCAGAAAATTGAATCTGGAGTGTAATGGGAGTATTATCATCCCCGGTTGCAATACGTTTCAGTTGTTCAAGAGTAAGTCCACCCTTGTACGCTGTTGTGCATGTTTGGGTTTGTTCATCATCAATGCATCTCTGTCTCTTGCCAGCGACACGTAGTGAACCACCCTCACACCAACCATTAAATAAGACAATGTTAGTATGATTGGCCGATTTGCCCTTCCTACCCATATCCTTTTTTTGACATGGCAGTTTCAATAATGTTGTATTCTGTGCTCGAAGAACAACGTGGGGAGGGATACAGGCCCTGATATTATCTTTGAACCAATCACCGGAGGTCTTCTTAAACGCCACTGACAATTCAACATTCACCACATGTCCGTGTGCCTCTGTTACACTTATGTTCCCATTGAATTGTTTTTTGTTCAATGCACAAGTGAACTTATTCTCCCACCCAATCTCATGAAACTTGTCAAATGCTTGGCCATTGACAACTATCTGTTTGTTGTAATATTCACTTTCTCCGTCAGATGGCACATACGCCACGGTACGACAGGTTTCATTAGACAATGCGTGAACAACGGAGACATTTATACTAGCACCACTTGTAAAAGATTCTTCTCTCTCATTGATTTCCTTCAGGTGTGGGTTTCCCACCGGATTATCTATGCGCTGGTCAGTTGCATTATCATCAACAATTACACTGGGCGTCCACTTCATTGTCTCCAAAAATATGCAACGTCGATCTTGCCCAATCAAAGCATTTTTTCCGATGCCAAAATGTGTCACTGTTGTAAACAATGAATGAAGAGTTTTATTTCTGCCCCGTAAGTTGTAATGGTTTTGACTGTGAGACAAACAAACTGCGCCCAAAGGTTGGCTAAGATAAACGCCAATAAAATAGTACATCATCACCCGTGATGTCTCTTCCTCGTAAAAGGCTATGATGGTAGACCTATTTTGAACACCATTGCCCTGCACTCCGTCAGAGTAGCTGACAAAAGTACGCCGGTACTTATGCGCAAGAAGTGGGCCCACTGTTGGGAAATCTAACCAGAAGTCTGAATGGCAACCGCCATCAAAGTCCATTCCTCTTGCCCAAATGATCCCGCCAATGCGTGACATAATTTCTCGACGTGTTCCTTGGAATATAGGTAGAACATCTCCAGCAGCATCAACTATCAGGTTGTCGCGTATGATGATGTTGATATTTTGTGATAGATAGATGTACAATCCAGACCTAAAATCTGTGACACGAGAACAGACGTCAGTCATATGTGCAGCCTGCTGCTCACACGTTAATCCAAACTGATAGACCCCCTCTGCGGTCCACTCGTACAAGCCCCTAATACTGGCTCTATATCCACAGTTACCATCTCCAACCATGCTAATTTCCACGCCAGCCTCATCCTGAGAATCAATTTCTCTTATTCCAGTGTTGTCACGAAAGGCCTGTGTCAATTCTGGAATGAGATTAACATCAAATATGGGGTCATTCTCCAACACTTCAACTTCATCTTCTTCATTATCATCCGGTATTGCTGCTTCTCCGTTATTGTTCAGGTCAATGATGTCTTCATCGTGGCTCAGATCAATGATGCTCTCTATTTCAATTTCTTCAACAACACCTTCATTGTTCTCTGCAGCTTCATCAATACCTTGTTCATCATCAATATTGTTTTCACCAGCAGGTTCCCAATCACTATCACTATTAATAACGCTAAGACCATCCACATGAATTAGACTGTACACTGATACTATGTCTTCGTCGCTCTCTTCGTCATTGCTACTGTTGCCTCCATTTCCTATATCAGGATTAACAATTGAGTTACTCATTTCAAATTCTTCCACATTATCTGATAGTCCCAAATTCTCTACTGACACATCCCGCTCTGGTAATGATGATGATTGTTATCATGGTGACGATGTTGATTGACTTGATGGTTATTTTCAGAAAATTGGGGAAGGTGGGAGTGTATGGGTATACGATGTAGGTTGGGATAGATATTTCTCCCTGGTGCACGCTGTCTTACGGTGAGCTCATATGCTGCAATACCTAATCTCATTGTAAAATTAAAGGTAATATTCTGCTTGTGGGAGAAATGAATGGCGATGAGAATGATATATTATTTGCTGATCAATAGAATGATATATATTTTTATGTACAACACTCACAGTAATTAATGTTGCCACGCGAGACTTGTTGCACTGAAGTTCTTCCTTGCATCAAATTAAAGATCAAATAATTCTTTACGATTTGCTTGTGCTGGGTTTTCAATGAAGCCGTGTTTGCTTTGCGTGGCAGAGCAATGAATGGGGGTGAGTAAAATATATTATTTTTGGACCAATAGAATGACATATAATTTGACATGCAGCACTCACAATAATTAATGTTGGGACGCGGGAATTGTTGCCCTGGTGCTCTTCCTTGTATCAAATTAAAGATGAAAGATTCTCTACGATTTGCGTATGATGTGTTTCCAGTGGATCTGGGTTGGCGTGGCATGGATGAGTAAAGAATGGTGGCGAGTACAATATATTATTTGAAGATGAATACAATGAAATATATTCAGAGGCACTCACGGTAATTGATATTGCGATGCGAGAATTATTGCCCTGGTGCTCTTCGTTTTGTCAGATTAAAGATCAAATAAATCTATACGATTTTATCGTGCAGTCTTTTCAATGAATCTGCATTGCTGTGGCGTGGCTAATTAATGAATAGATGGGGATTGCGACAGTTGTGATGAGGAAGAGAACATGGAGGACGAGGGGAATCGGTTCAACTGTAATACTGCCGAGGGAATTTGTTATGATGATGATGACATTAACAATGATAGCATTGACTCTGCAATGAAATACAATGATTTCCTCTATGATGTGCTGTTCTCCTCGTTGTACATACAGTACATACGTACATTAAATATATACATACATACATACCTACATACATACATGTCTATGTACATAGGATATACTCTAGTATAAGGATTTAGTCCTTTTCCCAAACCATACTCTATGAATCTGAGTATAGACAACAAGATTAAAGGAGATATGGAAGCAACCCTACTCTTAATATTATGATTATTGCAAGAGGTTAGTCTACTCAGATTCACCAATGCACCTAAACAACCACTTTGCTGGTTGATGCTGTGTGTTGGAGGCATCACATTATACTCTAGAATAAGGATTAATTCTTGTTCCTCACCAATTCTTCTATGAGGCTATGATGTGGTGAAGGAAGCACATCATATTGAATTTATTAACAAATAAGATAGATATATCAATGAAGCTATTGTGTTGTAACCTCATAATGGTTATACTGATAAGAGGGAACAATATAAACATAGATTGGCTCGTACAGGGTTGAGTCTAGTATCAGTGTTCTCTCAAAATGATATTTTATTGGGGTGAAGGAAGCACGTCATGTTGAAATTATAAATATAACTAAGTCTTATATTAATGAGGCTGATGTTCTGTAACCTCACAATGGTTATACTGGTAAGAGAAAAGAATAAGACAGATATGAATGAAGCTTCTGTGCTGTAGCCTCACAATGGTAATACCGGATATGGGAAAACAATATGAAAATGGATTGAACAGTGCAGAAGATGATCATATAGGAAGCTTGTCATATTACAATAGTCAAACAGTAAGGCAGATCAATATGAAAATCATACAGGGTTGAGTCTATTCTTGGTGGGATCTCAAAATGAGGTTTGGGTAGAGGAAGCACGTCATATTGAAATTATAAAAACTAATCAGAAAGAAATCAAAATAGATGGTACGGTGTTCAAGATAATCATACTGATATTAATGAGGCTGATGGGCTGTAACCTCACAATGGTTATACTGGTAAGAGAAAACAATATGAAAATAAATAGGACAGAATCAAACATGATCATACATGGTCAAGTCTAGTCTAAGAATAATCTCAAATTGAGCGTTTTATTGGAGAAAAGTAAGCACGTCGGATTGAAATACTGAAACAGTAAATCAGATATCAATGAAGCTGCTATGTTGTAGCCTAACAATGATTATACTATAATTAAAAGTGTTTCATCAGGGTGGAGAAAGCAAGTCATACTCTAACAGTAAGGTAGATATCAATGAAACTGATGCGTGGTATCCTCACAATGGTTATACTGATATGAGAAAATGGTATGAAAATAGATAATACAGTGTTGGAGATGATCATACATGACTACTTATATTCTTGGTGGAATATCAAATTAAGTGTTTATGGGGAGAAGTAAGCACATAATATTGAAATTCTCAATAAATGAGTCAGATATCAGAATTACCTGTGATGTTGAAGCCTCACGATGGTTATACTGATATGAGAAAACGATATGAAAATGGATTGTACAGTGCTGAAGATATTTATACAGGGCTGAGTCTAGTATCAGTGGAATATCGAATTCAGGGTTATTTGAGGAGAAGGCAGCATGTCCTATTGAAAACACACGAACACAGTAAGATAGATATCAATGTAACAGTTATACTGATATATGAGAAAACAATATGAAAGTGGATTATACAGTGCAGAAGATAATCATACAGAGCTGAGCCTAGTCTCAGCGGTATCTATAAAATTGAGGATTATATTGGGGAGGAGGAAATAAGTCATGTTTTATTGGGGTGGATGAAAGTGGATTATATAGTGCAAAAGATAATCATACAGGGCTGAGTCTAGTATCAGCGGTAACTGTAAAATTGAGGGTTTTATTGGAGAGGAGGAAGCAAGTCATGTTTTATTGGGATGGAGTAAGCGGGTCATGTTGAAATACTGAAACAGTAAAGCAGATATCAATGAAAAGCTGGTGATTTGTAGACTCACAATGGTTATACTGGATACAATACGACAATATGAAAATGAATAATACAGTGTTGAAGATAATCATACAGGTCTGAGTCTAGTCTGAGTGGATTATATAACTAAAAGTGTGTCATTGGAGAGGAGGAAGCATTTTAATGAACTATACAGTATTGAAGATAATCGTACAGGGCTGAGTCTAGTCTGACTGGAGTCTATTACTAAAAGTGTTTCATTGGAGAGGAGGAAGCATTATAATGAATGAGAACCGATATGAATATGGATAGGAGGAAGCATTATACTGAAATGAGAAAACCATATGAATATGGATGGTACATTGCTGTAGTTGACCGTACAGGGTTGAGTCTAGTATCAGTGGAGTCTCAAATTGAGGGTTATATTGGGGAGGAGGAAGCACATCATATTGTAATACTCCAACAGTAAGGCAGATATCAATGAAACTGTTGTGTTGTAGCCTCACAATGGTTATATTAATATGAGAAAACAATATGAAAATGGATTGTACAGTACTGAGGACCAAGTCATATTGAAATACTCGAGCAGTAAGGTAGATATCAATGAAGCTGTGGTGTGGTGGCCTCACAATGGTTATATTAATATGAGAAAATGATATGAAACTGGGTAGTACAGTGTTGGAGATGATCATACATAACTAATTCTATTCTTGGTGGAATATCAAATTGAGGTTTATGGGGAGGAGTAAGTGCATCATATTGAAATTCTAAATAAATAAGTCAGATGTCAAAATTACCTGTTGTGTAGTAGTCTCACAATGGTTTTACTGATATGAGAAAATGATATGAAAATGGATTGTACAGTGCGGAAGATGATCATACAGGGCTGAGTTTAGTATCAGTGGAATATTAAATTGAAGGTTTTATTGGGGAGAAGGAAGCATGTCATATTGAAAATACTCGAACAGTAAGACAGATATCAATGAAGCTGATGTGTTGTAGCCTCACAGTGAGTATACTGATATTTGAGAAAAGAATGTGAAAATGAATTATACAATGCAGAAGATAATCATACAGGGCTGAGTCTAGTCACACCACTATCTATAAAATTGAGGATATAATTGGGAAGGAGAAAGCAAGTCATATTGAAATTATCAAAAAGTAATGTGGAAACAATATCAAAAGGGATTGTACGGTGTTGAAAATGACCATACAGGGTTGAGTCTAGTCTCAATGGAATCTCTAATTAAAAGTGTTTTATTGGGAAGGAGGGAACAAGTCATATTGAAATACAAGATCAGTAAGGCAGATATCAATGAAGCTGTTTTGTTGTAGCCTCACATTGGTTATATCGATATGAGAAAAGGATATCAAAATGTTTCGTACAGTGTTGAAGATATTCTCCAAAACTAAGTCAGATATCAAAGTATCAGCTGTGTTGTAGCCGTACAATGATTATATTCATATAAGAAAACAATACGAAAATAGATTGTCAAGTGTTTGAGGAGCAGGCAAAAAGTGGGGGGCGTTATTCTTGTCGAGTATTGGAAGAATGAAGGGGTGCCCAGGGACAGTTGGGACACAGGAAAATCTGAAGTAGAGGATAATGGTGGGATTACAAGATGGGTGATAAGATTATTTGGTTAATATATCTTATAGTGGCAAGTTATACTACCAAAAGTCTTCTCTCCATATTTTAATGTATTAAATATATTCTAGGAACTGTGTTGTACACAGCAATCACATATTGAGCATTGAAGATCTGACCTAGATCTTCAATCGTCTGAAGGTCTGTTTAAATCCAGATTTGCATTTTTAAAGGTTGAGTTAATATTTGTGTTAACAGGATTCAGGGTAAGTCCATGTTGGAAAATAAAAAGCTCTCAG
>JALLAS010002061.1:0-14583 GCA_036939415.1 Detonula confervacea
TACTCAGAGCGTTGGAGTGTTGACATATTCATCTACACAGCAGAGACAAGGGCTCAAACTGAATATTGATTTTTTGTCAACATTGAATTTGTTTGATTATCTTGGCAGCCGATTTAATTTGCACTTGGCAATGTCATTCTTGTGATAAGAGGCATGGCTTTTCGTAACATTGCGAATACTGAGGATCAACGGAAATCTACTTAGCCAGAACCTACTTGTAACTTTTTCAATGATGTACAGACAGAGAGGGGAGGAGATACAGGATTGCTACTTGGAATGGAGTATTAATCCCATGGCAGGGATTTGCAAAGGAAGAACACCAGCTCTCAACTCCACATGTGTGCCACTGCAGCTCTCAAACCTACAAAGACGGATAATCAACCCAAAGAACATGATTCCTCGGTCTATTTTATTGGATGTGCAGTACATATTGTATCAAGCAAGTGTGCGTGTATCGTACAATGAGCAACACCCCAAACGCGATGATGGTTTCACCAGTCCGAGAGGTTGGGAGTTCAAACAAGCAATCCCATGTGTCTCAAACACCGGAGAATTCTCTTATAGACAATACGAAAATTGATCTTACTCTGTCTTCTGCATCGAAGGGCAGTGGAGACAAAGATAAGATTATCAGGTTGGAACGAAATAATCTTTTTGGCTCAGATGCGGAGCAAGGTTGGACGGTTGCAACACAGGAAAGCGGAGCAACATAAAAAGTGAGAGTCAACATCGGGGGATTGCCAAATGAGCAAACTTGGTTTTTTCCCCACGAGTTGAGTGATGAGGAGGACAAAAAAGATGCTGAAGATGAGTTAGATGATGATTCTGATGACGATTTCGATGAAGATTTGGAAAACAACGATGGGAAAAGTGAGGAAATGAAGGAGTTTACTATCACCGCAGAAGTTGCCGATGTGTGGACCGATATTATCCATGGCGCCACCACACTCATCAGCGGAAATGATTGGGGGTCTAACAATTAATCCACCTGTGACAGCAAAAATGAAAGGGACTTCAAAAAATGGGAGGACAAGCAGAAGGCCTGTCTGGAGACGAAGCAGATGAAGACACGCAAAAACAAACAAAGAGAGTCTGACATCAGACAGGCCACAAATAAACGTTACTCCGATGCACAACGAGCAAGGGAGGCCAAAGAAAAACAACAGGAGAGGCTTGTTACTTCAATGTTTGGGGCAAAGGAAGAAAGGGGAAAGAAGTTAATGGGCCTGGCCGGATGTCTCGAAAAGATGGGAGAGAAAGAGAAGGACAGGGACAAAGTAAACGCAAAGTCTCCTACCAATAATAGCGCAAAGAATACAGAGGAAGAAGATGCAAGAGCTGATAGGATGGATATTGAAGGTGGATCTCGGATTGATCGAGAAGCATCGGGTGGAGATAGCATGGATGAAGGCCATGAGGACAAGACCAAATTAGACATCCTAAACAAAACCCTCGCAGAACGTGGCAAAGAAGTAATGAACCATATGGCTCAGAAGATGAAGGCCGGTGTAGAAGGCAAGGCTAGCAAAAGTGTAGGGGAAAAAATGCTAGGGAAGATAGAGGGGGGGGCAGAGGAAAAGGCAAGACGAGAGGCAGAGGGCGAGGAAACAGAGGATGTGGAGGCAGGGGGGAATGGAGGAAGAGGGAAGGCGGGTTATATGAAGGATGATGGACTTAAAATGCGCAAATCTCCCCCGGAAGAAGGCTCGTATGCCGCGTCTACAGGAGAATCAACCATTCATGATAAATCCAACATGCCTGGGTACCAAGGTCCACTGGGAAGCTCAGTAACCCCAGAAATTGCTACGGTCTCAACCATGTCCAGTTCAACATTGCGTCAGCAATCAGCCTCAGCCTCGAATCACGGTGGCACATCGAACAACTTGGCATCAAAAGGCGCTACCCCGGCTCTCAGAAGTTCCAAATATTCTACTCCACAATAAGCTCATTGTCGGCAATGCAGACAACATGGAAGATGACAGTATCTTCAATTCTACCCAAGACGCAAATGCACCGGGACTGGTGCAAATTGGAACCAAGATACAGCCCGGAATGTCTGGCGCCATGTCCCTCCTGTTTGCTGTACGAGAAGCCATGCAATTTTTACATGACAAGGCAGATCCAAGCTTCACTATTCTGCCAATCAGAAACGTTAATGCACGGCCCTGCCCTCCAATCAAGTCTCCAAAGCATGAGAAAGGATTTCCTGAATACTGGGCGGCTTTTTTGTGAAACTGAAGTTCTCTCTGAATATGAAAGGATTTGATGAGAAGGATAGAAACGAAGAGTTTAACTCAAAATCAGGTAGTAAAAAGAACAAAGGTGGCCAAGTGGGGGGATGCTTTCGTGTCTCAGCAAGCGATGATCTCGAATCAATCATCAATGATATTCGTCCTGACCTAATGGAGTTGGGAATTAACATTTCTTATAAAAGGATCCAACTGCTGGATACCTATACGCCCCTCAGCATTATGGGCTCGTCAAATGCCTTTTGTGATGCAGGATTAAAGTCCAAACTCATGCATCATATGAAGGTGGCAGAGGAAGAGCTACTTAAAAATGGGAAAGCCTCAACAGAATATTATGATGTGCCCTTGCCACTATGCAAATGGTACCTCAAATACTTTTGGGAGGGCAAACTGCCCACTCAAGTGTATCAAAAATATGGAATCAAGAACAACTTCAAATTACCTGATGCTGCTTTCAGACTTTTACACTTTGAGTGTGCCCTAGAAGACTCCCCAAGGCTCTTTCAAGTTATATAGTACATGCAGGCCAGCGGCCTCATTCGACATATATATGGCATTAAATCAAGAATGATCGAGCTTTTGCAGGGCCAGATGAGTGAAGCCTGGTCCATTAAATATCAACAAAACTGTCATCATCACATTGCATACAACTTGAAGGTGCAGAGTCTGTCTCATGACAGCATTGGTACGTTGGATAAGAAGGTGGAAGTAAGAATAAGGGATGGTGAAGAAGTAACCTATGAAGGCGGCAGGTTTGTGAAGCATGGGAATCAGCCTAACCACTAGTTCCCCACTCCTTATCATGCCATTCTTCCACTCTACTTTGATTGTTTGCTTCAGCTCTGGTATTGGAGTTTCTCGTTGATGACCGTAATTTAGGTTGTTGTTTCTATTTCAAGAGGGCTATCACATCCCCTCAAAATATTGCATTGGTGAACACCGCATGCATGTGTCGGTAGAATTGCAGTGCCCAGAGGATAAGAGTGAGGAAGCCATTATTCAAGTGTTATTGTTACGGTACTGCTACTACCTGCTGTCCAAATGCTGTATAAACTATTTTTGATCATGTTAAGGCTAGGGATAGGTGGAGCACTCACACAACTCATACAGCTATTTTACTATATCTAAAGACAACGCTTGGAAATGAATGTGATATACCACACTCACTTTTTTCATTGTCAATTCTTTACAGGAAGTATGGGCTTACGAGAGGTATAAATAATGCAAACACATAGCACAAACTCTTCTTCTTTTCACCATTCCCAAATGTTATTTCACAAGATCTCTAGGTATCTCTGTCTCTGACTGAGTAGTTGGTCCTATACAGTCCATATTGTTATTACCCAATGTCCAAAATAATGCTACAAATATGGGCCAATAATTTTGGTCGCAGGACAACCCAATTCCTACTTATCAGGATTGTGCATTGCCACAAACATACTCATTATGCATCTTGAGCAACAAATGAAAATCGCTCACTCCCTCTTCTAGCAGCAATATCCAATTGTTGCATAACCATAACCCACGAATATGGAACGAATTCTATAAGGTCCATACTGCATGATACTTTTGTTATTCTGTCTCTCCTCTAACATGATACGGTATTTAGACACAATATTTATGTGCGTGCAGAAATACACATTCATTTTTTACGGAGGCGCCCACAGGCTATTTTCATCACGTTCCTCATTCCTCAAACCATCGCTTAACCCAACCATGCTCTTGACAGCATCACATATACACCTGCTAGTGAATGCATTCACAAAACTCCTTGGCTCTCTTGCACACACCGCCAGTGCATTCTCCCCTGTGCTGTATTCCCCATCCTTGCTAACTATTGCAGCAATCACAACCACAAGTATAGTAGTTGGAACCAATCACAGTACCAAGAAGTGAATAAAGTTTTCCCGGTGTACTCGTTCTACCACATGATGTATGGCTTCTCGTTGCAGAGCCGTGGCTTCTTCAGATGGTTCCCATGCTACCGTTGGGAGGACGAAGGGTGATGATTGGGTGTTGGTGTTGTCAGGGTGGCTGCTGGGTGGCTGCTGGGCATTTGTACTATTACTTCTTGCACATCATCGTCATCATCCATGGCTGAAGACGATTCATTATTGAATGCATCATTGTTGTTTGTATTGGATAATATGGTAGAGGCTTCATTGTTGTTGGAACTCCCATCTCTTCTCTCAGACGCACCGTCATTCATCATTGGGCAATGATAAATTGCTGCCTCCGCTGCTCGACGATGGATCCGGATCCTCTGAGTCTCTATTTCAATGTCTTTGAAAAAGGTTTGACGATGCCGCCATTGTTGGATTTGAATTGTACAGAAGAACTGGGAATCTACCAAATGACATGTTCAAAGATAACACTCAACTCTTCACGCTCCTTCCGCTTATTTCTCCGGACGGCCACGTACAACCGTTTTGCCGCCCGTATTTGTCTTGGGCTTGCATCTAGGTGGAATAGTGCTGCACCACGCTTTCTTTTGTATGTATGGGGGCACTTAATTGAATATCAAACTTCCGCCATAAAGCTTGGAGGGGGGGGATGAAAGTGTCGATGCAGTTGGTCGATTGTGCTCCAACGATGCGCTGGTCGCCATGGCTCCATCGTGAATGCAATTTAGGGCTAACATAAGTACGGTTAAAGATTAAAACCATTATGAACGGGGATCAATGTTTCGAATTTACTTGTTTTGCTTATTTACGCGGTTAACGATATTTAAATAGCGCTAAAAAGATACTCCTCGGATTTCATCTTGGGTCAAAATGACAGTCGTGATTTCCTCTTGCGTCAAAATGAAAATTGTGACATGTAGGGGCACTATAATATTCTGGCGCGCTGAGTTTCACGAGATGTACCTAGTTCCTTGGTGGTAGAAATCAACTTTTGTAAAATCAAATATCATTTCTATCACCCTATAGAATCAAATTTGCCTTGAAGTGGGTCATTTTGGTGGTGGGGGCGGGTTCCAGGTGGCAATATTGCCTTAGATCAAACAGCGTGGATAGGCTGATCCTACACTTAAGTCTCATTCAACAATTTTATATCTGCACATTTCCTGTCACTTTAAGTACCAGACGGATAGACACTCCATCCAAAAAAGGTGAAGTTGAAAAAACGTCAATCAGAACTTTTTTCACAACAACCATGCCGACCACACAGTTCACAAACCAGCTTCAATTCAACTCAATTGACACACAGACTCGCTCCTCCTGGCACCCAATTACCAATCTTCCATTGGGCCGAGGCGCCCAACCTCCGGGGAACTTCAACTTTATTGCCTTCTTCAACCTTCACACGCTTGACACGCCCGTGTCGCGACTGGATCCCACGCAAGGTGGTGTCTTCTCTGAAAGGTCTCATCATTCATACAATTTTACCTTACTGGCCTTAGATGCCTCCGTATCAAAAATACGCAACAACCACCACTATCCTCCGGCGCGAACAGCCGGAGCGGACGGCGCTGCGTCGATCGATAAAAGGAGGAAGCCCTGGGATTTTATGTTTTGGAAATATACCCCATCTCCCGGCAGACCTAGAACAAAATTAATGATGTGGCCGCGGCGGACTTAGATGGGCACTTGGCTCTGAACAAATTCAACCCCATCAATGCAACATTGGCAATGTAACAATACAAATAGAAGCAGAGGTTGGTCCAATAGGGACCAGTACACAATATTATTTAATTCTTTGCTTAATATTATAATCAATATTTAATTCTTTATTTAATATTATCATTCTAATTTACTTTCTGGCGGCAAACTGATCCACTCTTAGCTTATTCAATAAGGATAAAAACAAAATAAATTATGCACACTCCTCTTATGTTACTTTCATTTAGCTTGATTATGTTGTATGACACTATTGGTGTCATGAAAGCTCAATGAGGGATTTCGTTCGTTGTAATTGGTTTGTCTTCGGATCGAGATATTGTAGTGAATATTGCATGATATTGGAGATAAAAGGCGCACGATAAAGCTAGTAGTGGCGCCTCGCGGGACGCGATCTACCTTGGCGTATCATACCATAAGCTACGATACACGATACTCCACTGCCATTTGATTCAATACCAACCAACCACATCTCCCAATTGATGGCAAATGGGAGAACTAACTGGTGTTGGTTTGTTATGGGTTCAACAAGAAGATGAATCAAATTGTCCCTTATAGATTGATGGTCAGAAATGATTTTTTGGCTAAATCACACTAGGTGATGGATTTTTGTCCGTTTGGTGGACGACGGACAGACGTACGCATATAAAATTGTTGAATCATACTTACTTACCCTCTGCGAGATCCAAAGGATGGTGCTTCATTTCCCCATGGGGCGATGCGACGTCTAGTTGGAAGGGAAAGAGGGATGACAGACGGTTTATTCCCCTACAACAAAGAGAAGGTTGCCCTTATGGGAAAGGCTGACAATAAATGTCCAATGTTTTGGTATAATGTGTGGACGCACGAGAAGAAGTGGTCAGAAGAGACAGTCACAAGTATGATTGAAGGTTTGATACTAACTCTGCTCTGCTGGCTCGTCAGTTATCCTGGGATCCAACAACCTGGACAGTCACTTCAGATTTTGAAGTAGAGAATGATAATTATCATGAAATGATGATGCAGGATGGGTATACGTTGGATGATTGTTCAATTGGATCGAGCAAAATGGGGTAGAGGTCATAGTGGAGGAGGACGCAAGGAAGTAAGTGCTTAAAGGACTAGGAGAAAATGATGATGGCTCCATGGGGTCGGAGAAAAGTGGCCCTTCGAGGAAAACAAACTTCTTATCGTCAACTGGAAATAGCACAAATTGCTTGGTAAATACCACCAGGCTGGCCCAAGATCATAAATCAAGGACTCTAGAAAATACCACCCTAAAAGCAAAGAGTGCGGAAGACAGGCGTAAGGCTGAAGAACTCAAATAACAGCATAAATTGGAATCACAAAAGAGGAATGACGTAGAGAAGCAACTGGAGGCCTTGAAGGCTCAGTTGGCTGCTCAAACCATGGGATCCCCAACCCCAAGTGGAAGCGCCGCGGCCGTTGCGCCCCCTCCTCTTTCGTCTAAGGAAGACGATGGAAGTGCCACGGCGCAGGGTTAGATCTGCCCGACAGGCCCTCCTACTGAGAGCGGGTGTAGGAGGAGATGGGATAATGCCGCTCAAACCCCTTTGTCAAATCGTGCGGGACAGAGGGAGGGAAACAGCACAAGGGGAAACGGGGATAATATACAAACACGAACAGGGATAGGAGTTGATGCAGTAAGCTATGAGAATGAGAATAAAAAAGAGGAGCAGAACAACGAAGAAAATGATACGCCTGATAATGACAGAACGAGGAAATGAAAAAAAGAAAAAGAATAATAATGACAATAATAGTAATAACAGAACGAAGCAACGGCAACAACAACAACGAGCAGGATGATGGCGGAATAGGCAGGCAGTAGAGCGCTTCAAAGAACAGTATAAGCATTTTGATAAGGGGTGTAAGAAGTTCAAGCAACGCATCTGACCGATGAACAAAGAACTGGTGGCCTTTGTCAATAATGAATGGGCCAAGAAACGGAACAATGCCAAAAAGTCCAAGATACGGAGGCAAGCGGTTCAAGTCCATAGGTAAAATAGAAGGGCTTTGCATACAGTTCAGGAGGCGACAAAGCTTTTAAAAGGGAAAAAAACATGGCTTGGTACAGCGATCAAAGCCTTCTGATGTGATGCGCTTTGTGTTTGAGAACTAGAATAGCATCATACTCTGGCATAAAGGGCAGAGAAAGATTCAGGACATCAATGTCCTGCTGAAGTAATATGAGGCGGACTGTCTACTTGGTTGTGAAACTCAGTACAACTGGACCTTTGCCAAGGAAGGAAATAGATTTGAAGACCTGTTTGGAGTAGGAGAGAAGAAGAGAGGAGTCACAGATTGGAACAAAAATGAGAAATTCTTAAGAGAACAATATGGTGGCACAGCTATGATGGCTATCGGACGCTTGGCTGCTCATGTGGTATCTGTGGGGACAGATGACATAGATCTTGGACGGTGGAGCTGAATACTGGTGGGTTTGGGTGATGTTCAGACTCGAATTATTGTTGATTATAACCCATACGATCCAGGAAAGAATTCAAAAGGAACCACAGTTTTTGAACAACAGGAAAGGTTCTTCGAACAAAAGGGTATCTTTACATCTCCACGAACCTTGTTTTATGAGCAACTAACTAGTCAAATGGTTGAGTGGAAACAGGGAGGTGAGGAATTGGTGCTGGTTGGAGACATCAATGAAAATGTGTACACTTGTTACTTCGCAAAAAACTAGCCAAAGATGACCTACTGATGACTGAACAATGTCAAAAGATTATGGGAGAACAACTCCCTGCTATACATGTTTGAGGGGAAAAGAATGTAATCAACGCTTACTTTGCGACAGAGGGTACAAAATTTATGACAGCGGGAATACTGCCAAAGTACGGAGGGGTGGGAGACCATCGGTGTTTTATTTCAGGTTTTTCCTCAGCGTCTATTCTGAGGATATCAATGCCAATGATTGTTCAAGCAAGTGCAAGGAAGCTGAATTGTGATTCGTCAAGAATACGGGAGGGCTACTATAAAGTGCTGAATCAACTATGCAATCAACACAGGATTTTCAGCAAGTTGGTTCAGCTGAAAAAGAACTACAATGATTTGACGGTAGCATAATTCCAACTACGCTTCAATAGATGGGATGATGAGTTAATAGAATTGATGAAAGGAGCCGAAAATCAATGTAGGACATACAAACAGAATCACATTGAATTTAGCTCTGAAGTGAATATATGGCCCACACAGAGGTGGACACTGGGAACAGTTAAATATTATTAGATGGGCAGGTCTCAGATCCACGCAACTTGTACAAACGATGCAAAATACAGGATCTTCCAGATCCACGGTCCCTATCACTCGACGGTGTTGAAATTGAACTTTTTATTTGCCATTAACATATTGACAAACTTAGGGATCAGGCTCCAAAGCTACGGGTGGACCATCTAAAAGCATGTCTAAAAAAGGCAAAAGAGAAAAAGTAAGAAGAGAAAATAAAACAGATTGAAAGAATTCTCAAAGAGGAATCAAACAAGTCAAGATGGAGGAGGGTCAACCGGTCGACACGGAAAGAAAGAGGTGGGGCAGTGACAAGTGTAAAAGTTCCCACACCTGACAGATGTGAAGAATATGACACTGAGGCGGACATTTTCCAACATGTTAGTGCTAACTTATCTGAACAATTTTGTCTCACTCTCACAGCCCCATGCTGCAATGGTCCTCTGTTTAACGATAATGTGTTTTTGGGTGACACAGAGGCTGCTTTACAAATACTGGAAGGTACTTACTGCTACCCATCTGGAACTGATCCAGCAACCAAGCTCCTGTTAGAAGAAGCTGATATCACATACTCAAAGTTGAGTGCAGACAAAATAGCAGCCTATGTGACTACAGAGGACTTTCAGTATTACTGGCAAACTGCAAACGAGAGAATCTCTTCTTCATATAGTGGTCTAAACTTTGGACACTATAAAGCTGCACGCTAGGATGATGATTTGTTGGCTCTATACGCACTCAAGCCGAGCCTTGCTGCAAAATCTGGGATACCTCTTAAAATATGGGGGCGGGGAGTGACTGTGCTGCTTGAAAAGATCTGTGGAAACAACTATGTGCATACATTGAGGGCAATATGTCTGTTTGGAGCAGACTTCAGCTGGTGGAACAAGTTGGTATTTTCCAAACGAATGATGAAGAATGCAGCAGATAAAGACTTGATTCTACATGAAATCTTCTCAAAAAAGGGAAGTCATGCAGTGAATGCAATTATGTGCAAAACTCTCTTCTGTGATATAAGCAATGTACTACACTGGCCGGCGGGGCTAGGTGGATGTGACTTTCTCGGGGACTGCTATGACAGAGGGGCTCACCCTCCGGTCAGTATAGCTCTTCAGGCGTGGGGAATCTCTATAGAGTCGACCAAGGTACTCATCATAGCACTTCAAACAATGCAGTTCTGTCCACGCACAGGATTTGGGGAGTCAAAAAAATCTATGGAGGGTCATTGATCGACCCAACTTTTGGGTTTGGGGAAGGGAATGGGGCTGCTTCACCTGCTTTTCTATGCCTCAGTTCATTGATTGTGAATGCGTACAGGCAAATAGGCAATGGCGCAAAAATGATATTGGCATACACATGCAGAATGTTTCTCCTAGCTGCTGCCATGTACATGGATGACACAGACCTGCTTCACTTAGCTCCATCTCAACTGTTGAGGAGTCTACTGAAGCTGGGGATCAGCTAGCTCAAGCGACAGGTCGCGCGCTAAAGCAGCCCAAATGCTTCACCTACTTCATGTCCTACAAGTTTACCGGGGGGGGAAATCTTGCCTCAAAAGGATCAAGGATCTCCCACCTCCAGGAAGTCTGATTGAAATTGCTGCCACAAGGGAAATGTCCCCTTCTCACATTTCAATTCCACATCCAGACGAGTCCAGGGTACCTATTCCGACCCTAGGAGTCGATGAACCATCCAACATGTTGGGATTATATTTCTGTCCAGCTGGCTAAGGGAAAAAGCATGTTACATCAATGACAGCAAAAGGAAATGAATGGCTAGACAGGCTTCAAACAAAGCCACTGCCAACAAGAGATGCGTGGCTAAGTTTCTTTCTGCAACTGTATCCAGAAATGATCTGGGGTTTATCTACAGTTATCATGCCTACAAACAAGTTAGAGCAGGAGTTTCAACGCCTCTATTACAAATGCCTTCTCAAGCTTGGGGTAAACCATTGTACTATTGCCAGGGAATGAAGGATATTGTCTCCGAGATACTTGGGTCTTGAGTTGCCAAACATGGCGGTTAATTGCCTGGCCGGGAAAATCTACTTTATTTTTAGCACTTGTGGCTTCCATGAAACAGAGGGAGAGATGATGAGACAGGTCTATGAGGCTTTTATTGTGGAGGTTGGCCTACAGGGTAATATCTTACAGCGTAACTTCACATTGTTGGGTGGTCTAGCAACAAAATGTACCTGGTTTCACAATTTATGGGAGTTTATTTTTTGGTTAAAGGTGATGATTGAGCTGGATCAAACATTTCACTTGCAACCAGCGCGTCGAGGAGATGCCCTACTCATGGAGAAGTTTTGCTCCTTGACGCTGGACACAAGCAGAACCTATTCAGGCTGAACAAAGTCAGAAAGTTCAAAAAGATTTTTTCCTTTCTGATCTGCTTCATTGCAACGGCATTACCATTAAAACCTCCATGATAGACAGAGAAGAAGGCGTATCCCCTCTTTCTTTCTTGACTGAAAAGCCCACAAGAAAATATTTTGAATTATGGGTTGGTGCTCCGCGAAGTGACAGCTCCCCAGGACTGCAATTGCAAGATAGACTCGGTAATGTTGTTAACAAGGGTGCAACTGATAGGAAATGGTGCATAGGAGACGGAGAAACACAAATATACCACGAATATGAGAGGGACTTTGAAGAGGCGTACGATGTTTACGAGGGTGTACTCGGACGATATCTAACTCGACGGGATAGGCATTTCAACTATCAAGAAACACGTTCAGGAACTCCTCCTGCTGCGATATGGGCCAGTGTAGAAAGGATTTCAGATGGGGAGGTGGTATTACATTCATCAGCAGACTCTCCAGCAGAGGTTGAGGAGACATCAGATTTCTGGAGAATGATACATTCATATCCAAATCAATTCCTATAGAGGAACTTCCAGTGTGATGATGGCAGATATTGGATCACGTGCAGCCTCATAGCAGGAACTCTAGTGATGGGGCACAACGGATCCTACATGGCGGAGCTAGATCCAACAGTATACGCAGCCACGTATATCATCAAGTGTACAGCAGCCACAGGACATGAGGCGATAGGTAGGGTTGTCGAATGGTCAGATGCAGCGGACTACTATCGTGCAGAGATCTTGTGCGCAGTCTTCCTACAGCTGGTCCTACGTGCAGCATCAACGGGTATCTGCCCTATCGATCTACAGAGGTTTTCTGTGATGGAAACGCACCAAATGCAATATTACCTGAGAAACAAGCAAAGGCTGATGTTCTCAGAGTGTTAAAACAGTATTTACCTGACTTACCTGTGAGAAAAATATTTGTGTGGGTAAAGGCTCATCAAGACGACCATGTCGCCTTTGATGATCTTGAGCTACTGACACAACTCAATGTGAGGGTGGACCGTCTTTAAAAGTGGACCTTGAAGGTAGGGATTGCGGACCAAATCTTCATCAGCAGCAACTTTCCATTCAAAGAGATGAGGATCTTAATCGGTACAAAAAAAGCCACAAAGGTGCCGAAGGATACTCTCAACAGATACTGGTTGAATATAACAGCAAAAGATTTGTATCACGATAAAGAAATAGTACATCGTGAAGTGTTTGACCAAATTTGGTGGGACGGAGTGAAGGCTGTGTCGCATGGTTTGCCTAAAACATTTCAAGTTTGGTGGACCAACTATGTTTCACATTTTTGCGGTACAAACAGACAATTGTCTCGGATAAACCCTTCAATCAAAAATATCTGCCCAAGCTGCGGTCGCTGTGATGAATCTACGCAATATGTTATACGGTGTAAAGACTCTGGCCGGCTAAATATGCTTGGTCTGTCAATTGGAATAATCATAAACTTTCTTACGAATATAAGAAAACAGATCCAGAGCTGATCAGAATGATAAAATTGTATCTCTATGGACAGGGAGAAAGGACGATGAGTAGCATTTGCTGGCGGGCGAGATATAAAGATCTTGCAGAAATACATGATTCCCTGGGATGGGATAACTTTGTGGAAGGCAGAATACCCACCTACTACTTGGATGTGCATAGAAGATATCTCAAGAAAGAGGGAAAAGCGCATGTAATTTGAAAATGGGGACAAGGTCTGATCGAACGTTTGGTGCAGTTAACACACAAATAGTGGCTTTTTCAGAACTCTCATGTTCACTGCATAAAATTGGACGGCCTTAAGTAGGAACAGCATGAAGAGATTTTTGATAAAGTCCAAGATTTGATGTTCACTGATCCAGTAGAACTGTTGCCAAAGCATCAGCATTTATTGGAAATGGATTTCGCGGAACTAGGCAATGGATCTACGACAGAGCGCCAATACTGGATAGAATCAATGGAGGTTGCCTTGAGTGCAACAGATCATATCATAGAGGGGGGGGACAATAAACGTTCATCGGGCTTTTCGACCGGCAAAATAGAAACGGCAACAAATGGAAGGTACAGTAAGAATTATGGCACAGAATACAGAGGATGAGGGGTTTCTTTTCTAACATATATATTGGTTTGGACAAACCAATTTCTTGGCTAATAAAAGAACGATTCGTGACAATACTGTATCAGGCTCCGTGCCTGTGCTGTGCCTGGGCGCAAAAGAAAGACAAAAGGAATGTCTGTACCATATTAGAAAATAGAAGGTGCAATTTAACAAGTGAGCGTTGAACTTTATGGTGAAATCTTATAAAAATAAGATTGTCAACGTGCTGTAATATTGATTTTCACACGGGAATCCGTTGAATAATCCCCAGATGGGAATCACCCATGCGGTATTCCTTGGGCGTCTTAGGCGAAGAAAGCACATGCCGATTCAACGAAACGGCAAGCACATACCCTTCTATTATAGCATAGATATAAATGTGGTAGCCAAGCAATTCAATTCAATTCTTGGCTCCATGCTTGTTCTTGAACTTTCCTTTTACTGACCACGCAACCAAAGTCTCATCATCAACAATCTCACAGTAATCCAGGTCATACCTCAAAGCACCAAGATCAGTCCATACAGTCTCATAGGCACAAAAAAACAAAGCAAGTTAGGATGAAGAACATGATTGCTTCCATCTCCCGAAGAGGGAAGCCGTAGCCAAGTTCTTGAAATCTATCCTCCAACATATCGATCATAGCAAGCAACACATCAATGGTGTACGCTCTGTCTTGTTCTTGTGTTACCATATCCCCCGCCATACGCCCACTTGCACTGAGACTAAAGTGCTGATACCATATTCCTTCACTAGGGCACAGCATAGCAATAAAGCGACCCTGGAACCTACCACTTGAAAAGTGGTATCCGAACCACTCAACGGTGAGGCCTCCCAAAAGACAGTAGTAGTTGCCCTTATTGTTTGCGCCATCCCAAACATGACTGTCAATTGCTTCTGCCCAGGTTTTGTGAGCCTCATCTCAACTAGGAGGACCTGCAGCATATCATTGTACTGACCCGACCTGAAGGGTCCGAGATGTGGCATTAGAGATGGGATTTCATCCCAAGTGAAGCACGTGTGTACCACGCCGACACATGG
>JALLAS010002112.1:0-11396 GCA_036939415.1 Detonula confervacea
ATAATGAACTGTTTTGATAGTCGGCATTGATGGTGATTGTTGTGTTAGCAATGATTGTTATGGCCTTGGTAGACTAGATCTTGTTGGCTATTGTGTGAAAGGAAACTCAGGTAAACGTAATAAAAGCATAATAAACATGATGAAAGGCAGTGACAACAATTTGTGCAGCTCATGTCATATTGAAGGTATTATGTATTACATCCTGTGCAAAGAAGCAGCTTTTTTTGCTTATTTGCAGCCAAAATGACAATTTTTGTTCATTTTCATCTCTATCATATGAAACCGTATACCAAATTATCTGTTAGCCCAATGACCATATAATTGCAGGAGCCTTTATAGGCCACCATTCGGTCAATACCATGTACTTGGAATGGTTGCAAATGGTCCAACGCAAGGATATATATGCTAAAAAATGTCCCGTCTAGCCCCCACATAATTACCCACCCGTGCGTCATTTTATGCTTAAGATCGATGGTAAGCGTAATTAGTATGTACAACGGAATAATGTAAAATCCATACGATGATGTAGGATACAATAATTATCTTAAAATAATTCAGAACGAGTCATTATTTACTCATAGAGTTACTAAAAGGCCCCCCCATACGAATGTACCACCATACCTACCCACCTATTTTCCATGATTTTGAACTTTCGGGTCCACGTAGACAGTGTTATGGTCAATTGTTTTGAAAAGTCTTTTTTCTGTACATCAGTTTTATGCATAGACAAAGGGATATAATGCATAAACATGATGATTTTAGATACTTCAATTTAATGAGTTCCGCCTCTAGCAATGGGTCCCTCCCTCCCCAGCAGCTGAGCGAGTGCTTGAAGAGGCCAAATAACAACTTTTCGGGGGGTGATAGGCAATGTAACCAGTAAGTTCAAAATCAACGTTCCCATGGAAGCTTCATCACCCAAATGCTTGCCATGGAGTCAACTGAATCAGATGAGCTGGATGATGTGGAACTGATGGTAGAGTTTTGAGTGATTGAGGGCTTTGTTCCCGGTGTCAAGGCAACCGTAGCAGACTGAGCTGGAGCTGGGTTTGGAGACAAGCTAACCTTGTTCCAACTTGATTGTTGTTTTGCCACCTGTTTCTTGACTCCAGGACTATTTACTGGCATGTCTTAAATGTGGGGGGTATTACTACTATAAACAAATGGGAAATGTAAGTGTAAGTGTGTTTGGCAGAATAAAAAAAGAACTGATGAAAAGTGGTTGAACTCACCTTTGCATGTTTCCGGTGAACTCTACACGTTGCAGGTCTGAATGCTGCACCATTCCCAATTAAGTAAACTGGACCCTTTCTTGCCCTTACAGACCTTGTTGTTTTGAGTTTGAATGTAGGGTATGTGTTACCATAGTTATTGTTGGATGAATTGATATTGAATTGTGTTGTTGTATGTTTTGTTGTTGTTGAGATTTGAATAGGTTTGAATTTTAATGCTTTGGATTCTAGCCGTTGTGCCAATGACACTTTTGGTGGGAGAGGATTTTGGATCTTTTGAATGTTGACTAACGGGAAGTCCGTGATAAGTAGCATGCATATGTCAGTTCCAGTATATATTACTCCCAATGGGATTGCGGAATGAGGTATCGTATTGTATAGGCATGGCTAGCTGGGGATATATAAATAATAATCAGGACTGAATGGTCTTGTATTGGTAGGTATCAGTGATAAGGCATGTGACACAAGGTGGCACAAGGCAGCACTCGCTTCACATTCTTCACATCCATTCACATCTATATAATAGCGGCAGCGTTCAGCGTGTGGACGTGTTGTATCGTACAATATCTCTCATCCACGCGCCCATTATTGATTATTAGATCTATCGCATTGGTGATCGGTTGAACAAGACAGCACTTGCTTCACATCTTTCACTTCCATTCACATCTATGAGTAGCATGCAGCGCACATGTTGTTCTATCTTCCATCCGCCATCCATCCATCCATCCATCCATCCATCTCCATCCACCCCCCCTGACAGCATGTTATTTGTATTGTACAATACAATATACCTTCTACGCGCGCTTTGATCTGCTTTGATCATGTTCATTTTTCAAAAACATCTGTTTACTGTTTATCAACCGCCATCATATATTACAGGATCGGTCTATCGGTGGCATGTACAAGGCAACACGCTGTGTGCATCTTCACATCATAACCACAGATGTCCACATACACACATGTGATGCAGCGCAGGTATCACACACCACCGCGACAGCACCTTCTATGCTCATGTTTAACCCGTTCCAGAATGATCCTGAACGCTCTCACAATTATTTGAACAGGCTCAAAAAGACAAGATCAAAATAACAAAAACACGAAACTCAGTACTGGACTACTCGTTCTTTTGGTTCCTAGTGTGACGGAATCAAGATTGAGGAGAGCACATAAGACAGCAAAAGGCTCTCGTTTGTTTGGTGACAATAAGATAAGCTCAGTTTCGATTCAATATATGAGTATTCTTGTTAACTTATGTTCCTCTTATGAAAATACACCCTCATCCTTCCTTCAAATATTCAACCCCTCATAAACTGCAATCAGGCGGATTACTTTACTGCCCCACATGAAGTACACCAGTATGAGCAAACAAGTTCTACGATGAGCCTACTGATATTCAAGGTATAGTTGGCGCTATCTTAAATGCAACAACCCCTGTGGTGAAGGTGGAGAAACCTTGATTGTTGAAGTGAAGGCAATGTACAAGCGTGAAGACTTGAATGTCAAACATGAGACTCTTAAAAAGCCATGCAAGCATTGCATCTTCCCTGAATGTGGCGGCTTCTGGATTTGCTTCACCACCAACCTTGTCATTGAACCTGATACTTCTTGGCTTGGCAAAACAAAGGATAAGCCCATATATAATGCCAATGGCACTGACGGGGGAAACAAATGCTATTGTACCCGGGACTAATGGCCGCGGCCCTTCCTTATGACGATGTAATCATGTAATTCAGCCTGAATAAAATTTTCAGGTTAATCACTCCTGAGATAACAAATTTGTTAGGATATTATGCAACAGTCGATTGATATTACAATGATAGTTAACACCATGATATAAGATTGTGTTGGAACTCAGTCTTAGAGCTTTGTTTGTCCAACCACCAGACTATTTGTCCAACCACCATACCACATTCATGCATTTCTCGTTTTGTTGTTATCGTATGCAGATATTTTAATCTTGCTAAAGAAGCCAAACATGATACAGCCCCATAATACTGCGAGTGTGTTGTTGTGTAATGCCGAGTTGGTATGTGTTTTTTGTTGATGTTGAATGTTAGATCTTAGAGAAGAGACATCTACCTACCAATCATGACCATGCACTGGCAAACTGCATTTAGGTAGTTAGGTATGGTAGGTAGGTATTCCCTTAGTTAATTCAAGCTATTGTACGCTAGGCAGAATAACTGATGAGAAGGTATTGACACAAGCGCCTGTACATACCCCGTCAAGGTTGTGGCAGGTATCTGATGACAGAAAATCGGCTCTATCAAACGAAAGGGGACCAAATTTGGTGCTTTCATCGTCATTTGGGAGGTTGAGATTTGACGTCCTTGTGAGCTCTTAAGATGTGATTTGCAATGGCTGTAGTTGTGATTAGGCCAGGTTGTTCCGCATAAGTTAACGGATCCATTGCTTTATATGAGTGGCCATAAAATTGATCTTCGTATTCTTTTTGCGCCAGATCTCATTTTCCCGTGGCAGGACACTGTGTGGGACTTTTGTTGAGTGGGCCAATTTGGCCGCTTTTTTGTATTCTGTTGGTTTTCTGTGAAGTTTAGAATTTTCATCGCCTCTTTTCCGAACAAGAATCTTTCAAACAAGCTTCCAAACTGGCCAAATCCCATCACTGTGATCGGAATCAGGGCGCTGTTGGGTTTCAAAATTTCACCTATGATCTTATTGCCTGTGAGGGTGGTGTTAGATCCTTTGTCGGTATGACCTCTCCTACAAAACTTCTCCCTTTCAGCATCGCGCAAACATATTTCACTTTTCTTTTTGTTAGAGTAATCTAGTGATATCTCAATGCATAGACGTCAAATCAAATGCGGTTAAGGAGTGATCGCCACATGGAGTCGCCCAGGAGGTGATCTAATTTATTTGAGAGGTCGAAGGGGCGTATTGTTGGTAGTACCCGCAGAAGGTTTGGTAGTTCCTTCTTGACCGTGGATGGCGTGGAGATCATTCAAACGGTGGGCAGGATGCGCTTGCAGAGGTGCATGATTCCATCTCTGATCTCATTGCTCATAGTGGTTTTCTTGACGTGGGAGTAGCAGAAGGTATGGTCACCAAATCTGTTCATGCGCGGCCTGCAGGCGCAAGTGACTACATCGTCTTCTGGCCAAAGTTCCAGCCGTAGTTTGCGCTTGAGGTTGATGTCAAAGTTTTGATTATTTTGTCGATGGGAAGGCTCAGCGCAGCTCATTTCTTGGAGGTTCTTGGTTGTAGGATTTCATGGAGTTTCTTTTTTGTGAGGAAATCCTTGGTGTTCTCAAGTAAACAGGTAGTGATGTGGTTGGCCGCTTTGTCTTTGATCCGTTCTTTGCATGTAATGGGAGATGATTTGTGTAGGAAGTGGGTCATTCTATTTTCAACTGATTCATGGACGGACATGGCGGCAAGTTGCAAGTTCAGGTGCACATTTATTGAAGATTTGTAGTTGTTGGTTCGTGGAGGATTGATGATTGGCGAACAGGGACGTGACGGAGGAGGGAAGCTGGACCGGTTTTTTTTGTGTTCCCTACCCAGATCCCCTGCATGGAGTAGTTAATGCAGCGCTTCATGCTCAAAATGAGGGTGGGGATTGCTACGCATGACATGGGTCATGCAGGGGGGTTGAGCTTCGATTGGTGAGTCCTGTGAGAAATTTGTCTTGGAGTGTTGTGATGGCTCTCGTCATGTCGCTGTTTCAGAGTTGCCAGTGGTCAGGAAGCTTGATTTTTTTGCAAAGGACATCAGCGACAAAGAGATGAGTCATTTTGTGGGAGGTGCATGTCTTGAATAGTTGGAGCTGGGTCTGGAAGTCTTCTAGGCCAGAGAAGAGTACCGTGGTATCTGCATCCATTTTAGCTACCTGTTCTTTGATAAAGTTCTGACATAAGGCCTGTGACCTAATAGGAACTCCAAGGATGCACAGTCCATCCACTCTGTTGCCTGCTAATTTTTAGAGTAGGTCTTAATTTCCCTCTGTAGTGACGTTCCCACATATTTCCTACTAATTCTGTGGACTTGAGGAGTTCTGATGGTACGTCCGTTCCATTGGTGGAGGTCAGAGTGCACGTTTTTTCCGTGTTTAAATCCCCCCCCATTTTGCCCCTAGATGTGCAAACATCTCACAAAATTCTTCTACACCATCGAGGGGGAGTAGTTAGTTGACATCACCCACGTGGGTTAGGATGATGGGAACCCCCCAATGTGGTCATACATGTGATCGCCTTGTGAGTGCCGCAAGGCTGCTTTTTGTCTAAAGTGGCTGTCTACCTCTTGCAAGATTTTGCCTAGGACCAAGGCTGCGAGCACTGGAGACATAGGACAGCCTTGGGCGAATCCTTCTTGGACCAGGATGTAGGTCCATGTTCCATCTTCCATCTAAACTCCTATCTGTCCATTTTATTTGTAAAGTAGGTCAACGAAGGATTGTAGCTCTGGGTGTTTTGTTTCAATTATCTCTCGTAGTTTCTGGCATGATATTTCATTGAACATGTTGCGGATGTCTAGCGACACAAGCGCCCGGGTTGGGAGATTGTTATTCTGCTCTTTCTCTTTGATGAATTTGTCCACCCCTAGACGGACAGTATTGGTTATCATGTCTATGCTCCCATTAACCCCAATGGTGTAGTTGAAGGGCAATATATGTTCCGCAAACCTGGATCTGTAGTTTATAAGTAGTAGGATTTCTGTGATACGTCTGATGGCTGATGGGACTCCCAAAGGTCTCAACTTGGACAGATCATTAGAGTCTTTTTGCAAGGCCACTAGGTAGGTAGTACGCAATATTCATCCTATTTTGTCTGGAACCTCTCCATTTGCGATGGAAGTGAAAAAGTAGGCTAGAATTTGCCTCTTATTATTTACAAATTGGGACTTTTTCTTTTTGCCTTTGTTTGGATTACGTGCCAGTTTGATAAAAGGTCCAATGAGTCCACTTGGATGCATCCTACTTTGCCTTTGTTCAGCCCTCTGAGGCCTTGCATGACCATTTTTGGGGAAATGTATTTTTTCCTGCTGAGCTTGGATCCTCTAGTTACCCGTTTGGAGCTGTTGTTTGGAAGGTTGAGGCTGGGGGGATGCAGATGCAGTTTGTGAAAGGTGCCAATATTGCCATTTTTCTCCCTCTGTTTTTTCCCCGCTATTGGTAGGTTTTTGATGAGCCGAGCTATTGCCGACTTGAAATTTTCGTTGTCCGCCGATGATTGGGCTGCTTTTTGGATTTTGGCGCTTCCTTCTTGAAATTTGCTGCTGTTTTGCTGGACACCCACCTGCTTTTTTGGTATAATTGTTTTATCCGGCCTGACCAAAAAATCCTGGCTCTTCTACATATTTCAGCTTGTAAGCTCCCTACTTTAATTTATTTGCTTTTTGGCTGGGAAACAGGACTAGCTGTTCCAACAAAATTACCAAGAGCCAAAATGGGGTTGCATTGTATTCCAATTTGGAGCCCCAATTTGGAGTGGACTTTCCTAGCAGTGGGGAATTTGTTTGCTTCATTTGTGGCCTCGATCAGATCTAGTGCTAAAAATGTGATCACTTCCTCGGTTTGTCCGTGGACTATAGTGATCAGGGATTGGCAGAAGGAAGGCTATTTGGGGTCCAAGGTTGTAGAAAAGCAAGTCCTTCATCCCAGTGATTTTTTGTGTTGTGGTTTGCTGGCTCAAAGAGAAATTTTTCATAATAATATCATACTTATTTATTGTTCTTTTTTTGCAGTGCTGTTTTGTTACATGTGATGCTAGCCTTTTTCCAACGAACCCACATAATCCTCGCATTCCCTGCACACATAAATCCCCAACGGGTGCAATTCCTTGTCATTCAGTCTGTGAAGGTCGTGTTTATGACAGTCCCGCAAGTGCTTACACAAAACTGATTGTTTAATTCCCCTTGCCCCTTCTGTTTTGCTGTGTTGGGCACATCCAGCAAAGGGGCAGAATCTAGCCAGATCGATGGCGGTGCCGCGCCGTTAGATTTGAGGGACATATACTCTCCCATGATTGCTTGTGGGTCAAAGTTGTCCCTCAGTACGTTGGCCAATCCATCATGGTTGACGATGCTGCAATCTGATTTGATCCACAGGATCAGGCTGTCCTTGGACAGCTCCTCCAGTCCCGACAGGGGTGGACAGGTGAGATACTACCTCACCTGCCCACCCCTGTCGGGACTGGAGGAGCTATCCAAGGACAGGTATCCCTCTGGTTCATCAAAAAACCACCCCCTCGGCCTGCATTGAATTTGGAAGATGATCCTATCCTTGAGGGCGTCAATCCAATGCTGCGTGTTTGCTACTTTGGATTGGAGTATGACGGTGGAGGGGAGCTCGTTGGGAGAATTATTTTTCCTCCCCAACAGGGCATTGACCAATCCTTCGCTTTGCTCGGGGAATATACCCCCTACAAATTTTTGGATGTTGGGATAGGTTGTGAAGGGGGGCAACATCAATGGCTGGCCACAGAATCCTATTTTTATTTGGCCTAACTTGATTTTTACATCGTAATGACAGTGGCATTGGTGACAAATAAAAAGGCCCATAACATTATAAGAGATTATAAGTATCATGTTGCATACGTACACAACATCATACATAAGAAAGGATAAAGATACATAACCATGCTCATACGTATCTACCAGTATCTAAATATATCATACGTCAAGTATCAGAATGTATCTACATACAATACCTACATCTATCCATACTTGGCCTACCTCTACTGGCATCGTGCTTTTGTTATCGGAGACGGATCAAGAATCGTCTCAATGCTGGCTAACAATCGTCTACCACTTGGATGGCAATGCTGCCAACTTTCAAACCTTCAAAGAAGGAATGCTAGCACTTCCAGCTGAACTCCGTCCAGCCACAATCATTGATACCATTAGAAACTACGAAGAACAATACTCTACACCCACCCTCGATGGAACAACCTGGATAGCCAGTCACGATTGGAACAGTCGGTCCTTCTTTGCTCACAAGTTGAACATATCTTATGGGACAGGACACGACCCCAACATCAACAGACTGCCCAAGCTCGAAAGCATGGAATTCATATCGGCACCATTGTCTCCGCTACCGGAAGAGGCCAAAAGGATGAGATTTATAGGAGTGAAATTTTGGCATTGAGGGAAGCGGCGGATGAAGCATTGATGAATAATCCCATGGTTGGATACAGTGGGTTTATGCCGGTGACGAGAGATTCGACTCATTACAGGCCTTGCAAGTCTGGTGAATGTGTAAGTAACTGCTTGCAAGATTCATTCTTTGTTTTCCTATAATATATTTGTGGCTTTCATCGTATCTCAATTTTACATGGTACTGATATCACACCAAAAATTGCATTCCTTCCTTGTATTATTATGTGCCACCTCAACAATATGACACATACATATAGCCCATTGGCAATCTCTACACCGACGCAGCCCGATGGAAGGCTGAAGCAGACGTAGCATTCATCCCATCCAGCGGAGTACGCGGACCCGGTTGGCCTCACGGAGAAGTGACAGTCGCCGACATTTGGTCCACTTTGCCCTTACCCCGACAACTTATGCACTGGCTACATTAACGGTGTGCATCTGCTTCAGTTACTCAACTATTCCATGTCCGTGGCTACGTTTGAAGGTGTGGATACGGAGGATGGAGGGAGGTTGTTGCAAGTTTCAGGTATGAGGGTCACGTGCAATACCAAGTTGGAGGGATCAAGGATTGTTGCCATTGATATCCATGACAGACACGCCAATATTTACCGGCCACTGGATCGTTTGCAGATCTACAAGTTTGCCACGGACAGTTATTTGTGTGATGCATACACGCCCTTTCCAAGTCTACTGGGCAGCAATGCTCTTGTTGTGGAAGGAGAGCAGCCTGGCAAGATTAAAGGTTTCCTCTTTCAAGAGTTGCTGGCTGACTACCTGGCGAACACTACCACTGCTGAAATGCCATACAGAACATGGCTGCAGACTCAAGCTCGACTGGTCAATCTTACTTCTACTATCGAGGTGATGAATTTCATCGAGACTGAAGATGGCTGTGTGCCAGGAATNAGGCTGCGTTGGACAGGATGCAACATTCGATATTACCATGAGGGTATACCCTACTGAGCAGAAGAATCAATTGGGCTCCATTCAAGCTGCGGGATTTGCATTGTTTGCGGTGATTGCCTCCACGTCCATATCGTTTGTGGCATTCGTCTTTTGCAGTAGACGGCAGCAGGTGGTAAGGGCACTGCAACCCATATTTCTGGTGACTATCTGTTTCGGCGTGCTGGTGATGGGATCAACTATCGTGCCACTGAGTATTGATGACAAAACTGCCTCTCAGAGAGGATGCAATATCAAGTGCATGGCACTTCCATGGTTGCTAAGCATGGGATTCAGCATTGCTATGAGTGCATTGGTTGCAAAGCTTTGGCGGATGAATAGGCTCTTCAATGCAAGTAATGGCTTTTGGACGGTGCGAGTCAAAATGCAACAGTTGTGTGAGTATTTGAAACAAAATGCCATTTGTGCCTCTCTCGTCTCTATTGATACATGCTACCATCTCTTCCTCGTTTCTTTGCTGTGCTTTGAACTTTGTCGTCTTGCTGACTTGGTCATTCATTGACCCTTTAGTCTGGCAACGGTTTGAGGTGAATGGAGAGTCTTGGAATACCTATGGAATTTGTGTTAGTTCGAGTCAATCGAGCGTGAACGCATTCCTTGTTGTATCAGCTGTTTTAAATCTAGGTGCATTGGTCCTTGCAATTGCTCAAGCCTGGCATGCACGAAACATCAGCGATGAGTATTCTGAAACCAAGAGCATCGGTCTCGCAATTTACAGCTGGCTTCAAGTGTTGCTCGTTGGCCTTCCTGTATTGTTCCTGATCGACAAGCGCAATACAGGGGTACAATACTTCCTTCTTGTCGCTCTGATATTCTTGGTCTGCATGTTCATGCTGCTAATTATCTTCATCCCGCTATTCATGCAAATCCGCCGAGCTAGGGTAAAGCTCAAGGTTCAAATCGACCTGTCAGATAGATCTGCTACACAAGCTTCAAGAACCGCATGCTCAACCAATCGTGGTTCAGCTAATTCGGCAAGAATATCAGGTCTGAATATTGATCTGGCAAGAATTAGAGAACATACATTTGGTAGGGCAAAGAGGAAAGAGACAGACACTACTGATGAACAAGAACCTTCTGGATTACCAGTGTAGTTTGATTTTTCTTACGAATGATTCATTTTTGCATTCACGGGTGTACACAATTTTTCATGGAAGAGACAAGTATTTGAATCTAGTTGTATCACCCACCAATGAAATATGCATACGTACCAATTGATCATAAGAAAGAGTATTCGACTATGCGCATTTATCTCATGCCGATGGGGAAATTATCATCCGCCACATCCTTTCCTTCTCCGATGTATTGGCACCCTTTGCACATTTGCATGCCCATTGCTCACTTTGAAGACGAGTTTACTTTGACCAGCGATTGCTGGGCTAGAGGGTGATGAAAGAAACATTATAACAATGTTTGGTGTCATTATAACTATTGTTCATTGAACAAGCTGCATTTTACGAAAAGGTCGCAGAGACAATAAAATAAGAATAAGCGAAGCAACACTTATTTTGTAGAACTGAAGTGAAATTTTTCCCTTATGGACTCCATAGTAAATCCGTCAATGGCCCCGACATACGATGCTCTCGCCAGCTGACGCAGCCCAGCGTGAAAGGATGAGTTTTTCCGGGCACCTTCCAGAACTTGCGTAGATGCATCTCATCCTTTCTTTGGCAAGCTGCTACATTGTCGCAAAGGCACATCGGCGTAGCATACAGGTCAGTCTTGCAGTTATCGCACCCACTTTTGGACCCTGACGAATGGAAGCTTTTCTACGAGTTCGTTGGACGTAGCAAGTTAGGGATGTTGAACCACGGTTGACCATGATGTCAAGCTCTGACTCAGGGATATTGCATTTTGGTCTCAGTGAATATTGTTCAGATGCAGGCCTAGCAGTGCTTATGATCAAACGTTAATATTCTTATCAATACCAGCCTTTTTCCTAATTTTACTCAAGTTCTGGTTGGTAGTTATTTGTATTGTTCAATTCAGTCCAGCGATTATAATGTCAATAGTGATGGCACTCATTGGCATTGATGATGCGCTGAAGTCAAATTCAACTAACTCCATATGATCACACATGCATCT
>JALLAS010002115.1:0-12397 GCA_036939415.1 Detonula confervacea
CCACCATCCACCATCCACCATCCACCATCCACCATCCACCATCCACCATCCACCACGACCGCAATCTAGATCTAGACCACGTACGCACAGCCATCAGAGTTAAAAAACAGAGAGCTCCCATTGGACAAAGTATCCCTATTAATTAGTGGAATTAGCCGCGCCATTTTTCACAATGCCGAAGAAGTGGGGTCTATCACTAATAAAATAATACGTACATTAGTTTATTCTGGACTCCTACGAGTGAATTAGTTTGGACGGATAGATCTCTAAACTTCTAGGAGTGCTCCTAAGTGTTATTATTTGTTGGTGGGAGTCCCAATAGATCTATCTACTTCCTGGGTACCAATATCTGGACCCATATCGAACGAAATACTTTGCTAATGATTTACCCCTAACAATCATGCATAATGCAAGATAATGCAGAATAATGCGCGCGGCACGGAGGTAGATATCGTAGCAATGGAGCAACGCAAAGCAAGCATGCAGAGCGCAAAGAGGAAACAAAATAACAGCAACAACCAACATCCCCGCCTACCTCCACCGCGCACGGTCCTTCGAACTAGGATTAATAACTCTCAACCATGGCGGACGGCAACGATCAATCATCACCCCCCTCGCCCTCGTGGACGGAGGGTCGGCCATCGCTCGACAGCCTCATCTCCGACGGCGGCGGACGTCCATCGTTCGATCCCGACGTCACCCTCCCGTTGCCCGACGATGTGCAGGCCCAGGTCGACAGCCAGCTGCTGGGTAGTAGTAACGGCGGGGGGAGGAGCGATGCGAAGGAGGGCAATCGACTGCTGAAGCTAATGGATCATAGCGGCAATGACACGACTGCTGCTGCTGCAATGACGGAAGAGGACGCGGGCGCGTTATTGTCTCATTTGACCCGATTGCAGAAGGGCGCGAACAATGATGACAGCAACAATGCTGTGAGCTGGAATGCCACGAATGTCAGGGTGGTACGCACGGCCGTTCGCGCGGCAATAACAAGTTTGGACAGCAGCAATGATGGCAGCGGTGCATCGGTAGCGATGATGGATGGCAAAATGGCGCGAAGGATATTGACCGATGGAATCTTGCCATTTGCCTCGTCTTTTTCTTCCAGCGGTGGCACGGGAAGCGGAATCACGCCGCCTTCCGTGTGGATTGCCAAATTGATTCAATCCACGGTGGTCGAAGACTTGTTGCCCACAGCTCTGGAAGACGTCGCTGAAGAAGAAAATGAGGATAATGGCAGTAGCAGTCACAATACGACTGCGTTGGAAATTTTACTTTCCACCTTCCTAACAAGAATGGACGCCGATGAATCCTCTCAAATTTTGGGTACCAACAGCACCAACAACAATTCTGCTGCATATTCGGTGGATGACATCTTGGACAAATTGTGCGGAGTTCCTTCGTCATTGTCACCTGTGGCAGAATCACCGACTCGTGCGCGTACCAGACTGAGGCCCTCGGCCACGGCTGCAGTATTGGCCTCACTAAGAGAGTTGGAAACCAATCTTCCCGGAGGCAGGTTGTCGCGAAGGCGCGTGTGGAAGATCAAACGACAAACTAAAAACAACAACAACAATAACAACAACTCAAACCAGCAAAGCTTTGGAGAATGCCACAACGAATACACCGACCGACCCACGTACCTGCTAGAGTCCGCACTCGCTTCGCTAAAGGCATTGGCATCCGCCACGGTATCCCGCGGAGGCGATCCCGACATGGTCCCTCCGTTGGTATACCAGCTGGGACTGTTGCCCATGGGCCTTGCCTCGGCGGCTTCGGCCTCCGGCATGACGACGAGCCGGGGCGAGAAGAGGGAAAGCGACAAGCATCGGGGTATGAGATTGCGTACATTGTGTCTGGAGGGAATTGCGGCCGTTTTGGACGAGGATGGACGGGATGCGGTTGGCAATGCAACAAAGAGCAGCGGCAGTGGCAGCAGTGGCATTGTACTGCATGGTGCTACTGCTAGCAATTCAAACGAGGAAAAAAACAATATTCAAGAAGCTGCAGAGTTGGCGTGGAGATGGGCAAAGTACACCTCCCTTGCACATTTGGGATCGACTCTGCGATCGGATCCGGAAATGAGCAAGGCCGTTTTGGGCATGTTGGCCGGTGATATAGGTATTTCTACCGTTGCTGCGGACCAGAGGTGAGTGTTCTGGATTTATCATGTAATGGAAAGGCAGCATTGCATCAGAGATGCAGTATCGATTGAACTTTAGCTCATGAGGGATTAATGAGGAGGTGGCTGAGTCAGATAATTTTGATGGAGACTGGGAGGGCTTTCAGCTTGATCCTTGGAATGTTGTTATGGCTCCATTGTCACAGTTCTATTATACGAGATCAAAGAAGATAAGGCTCAGTCACATGATTTTGGTGGACATGGAGGGCTAGATAGCAGCTCGCGGTTTCTGGAGTAAAAAGCTGACCAATGAGCAAAGTTGAAAACCAATCTTGATCTGAACACCCTCTCTCCCAAACTGATGGAGGGTTTGCTTCTTCATTTGATCAAGCCATTGACAATGAGGCGTTGGTCCATCTCTGCTCAATCGAATGTTCTTTCTCTTGTTTTCTCACTCTCCTTCCAGCAACAATAATAACCAGGCAACACAGCAGCCACCATTTCGATATGCAAGGCTAACGCCATTCAAACTTGCCATGGGCCTCTCCATGGCCTCTTCCGTGCCCCGGATGCGAACTTCGGCATTATCCACGGTGAGGGATTTGATTTTGGAGGAGGAGACGATACGCATCAGGCGTGGGTTGGACGTGGATGGAAAAAGAAAAGGTGGAGGCGCGGAAGGTAGGGTTTGGATGGATTGTTTGGTCAGGTCTTTGGAGATGACGACAAGGAGTTCGAGCAGTGGTGGCGTTGGACGCCATCATGTTCTAAGTTGTCTCCTAAGCGTTGCTAAATTTGCTGAGAATGAACATCAAAATGGAGGGATGGGTTCCTCTGGTGGAGGTGGATCCGCATCGTCTCTCTTACAATCACTGACCCAATTGGGCTTTCTGCTGGTGGACTGCGCCAAGAAGGACGAATACACAAACTCTACTACGAACAGCAGTGCAATATCTCCAACAGCAGTGTTGGCGCCAAGTCTGGATATTTCATCCTTCGCCAGCAACGCAGGAGGAGGGAACTCACCATATTCAAAGGCAGCAACGTCCGCGGCTCACGCAACCGCCTCCATAGGCCGCTTTGTGTTATGTTACCTTTTCTACCAATCGGCCGCTTCTTCATCACACTTCCTATCCTCCTCTTTATCCTCCATGTCCAACACTGGCTCATCATCTGACAGCGGAGGGACAGCATTGTGTCGTTCCATCTTGCGAACTAGCATGGACAAATACTGTGGCATGGCTCCCAATGCTCTGGAGCATGCGTTGTTGTTGAATGATTTGTTGCGGTTTAATCCGTTGGGGCTGAAGCATTTGTTGAAGGAGGATTGCAATAGTAGCAGCAGTAACAATACTCGCGACGTGGTTAGGATAGAGGGCCTGGACGATCATCAGCGAGAACAAGTCATCCCTCTGTCCCTAACTTCCTCTCACCTACGATCGCTAATAGACACGCTCTCGAACGTCCCGGGAGGAGGACTGCATCCTTACGTGGCCTCACAGACCATAATACCTGCCATGGGCCATTTGTTGCTACTGCAGGCAACGGCGCGCTCTGGCTTGGGAAGCCTGTGGAAACGTACAGACCTGGAGGATCACGTCGATCACGCTTTCTTGCTGGCCAAGAAGAGTTTGTTCAGTGCGGATGTGGAGAAACGGAAGTGCGCTAGCAGATTAGTGGTGACTTTGCTGGGCGTGGCAGCGGTGGCGAGTTCGACATCAAGCAGCAGAGGCGGCGGGAGTGGTAGGGTGAGCAGCGTTTGGAGCTCAATGTTGTATGATATGAAGGGGTGTCTGAGGCGATGCTTGACGCAGCATCAGAGTGTGGTTAGGATGGAGGCTTACAGTTCATTGATGGCATTGTTACCTAAATCGCTGAAGTCCAATAATGCAGATGCGAGTCAAGATTCTGTTTCTCCGGCATCCACAGTCTCGGGTGCTAGTCCTGCAAACAGAACTCCGCCACGTGCATTGCGCCCTCACAATCAAATAGCTGCATCGCCAATGATGAGCACGATTCCACCATCGGCCCAAAATGCCGTAGTATGCATTGTGTCTGAACTGTTACTCTCAAGCCTTGAGAGGTATGTGACTATTCCAAAAGAGGAGTTGACTGACCGTGATGCACGGAGAGAACGGTCTGCTCAAGGAGTAGGTCTGTCCCAAATGGAGATGGTGGCAGAGGAAGAGTCACCAGAGGGAGCATCTAAAGAAAGTGGCAGTGGAGCAGACGAGGAGAAAAGCAATCCCTTCCGGTTTGAAAAGTGCATTTCTACACGACCTTCTTCGAACTATTCAGCTGGTGGCAACAAGATGAAAAAGGGTGGAAAGAAGTACAAGGCGCTGCCCATGGGCCAATCACTGCTTACGGAAGCATTGGACAGAATCAACGAGCCATTATCATTCCTGGTTGCTTCCTGCATCTCAGTGGCACCTCTGTTTGAAGGTGGCGGCGATGAGAGCGATGACCAGAACAACAACGAAATGAAAAAGGCGCTGCATCGAATCCGGCATCAAATGGCAGGCTGCACCGACCTTGACTCCTACATGAAGTGGATCAAATCGGCCAAACATGTGATTGGCATCAAGGACAATGCCAAACGAGCGGAGGAGATGGCAATCAACAAGATTGCAACGTTGGTTTTGGTTGCGAGTACTGCTGATGTTTTGCTAAACACTTGCGATTGGAGCAATGAGGACAACAGTTCCTTGATGGTTGAAAATGAAAGCGATGAAGCCACAAACGACATCGAAGACCTGTTTGGTCTGAGAACAGAAGCCATCGAGGAAGTGGCATTGATCATGTCCAGCTTCGTAAGCTCCAAGCCTAAAAAGGCTGCAGCCAAAAAGAAGTTAAAGGAGGCGAATGTTAACTCACAGTCTCAGTCAAGCGAACATCCTACAGAAGAACCCAAGAAGAAAAAAGGTGGCAAATCTTCAAAAGAGGAAGAGAGCGCAACAATCACCAAGGTCAAGTCCAGCGAGATCAATGATGCCACACGGGCCAAGAACCGTAAGCTGATTGAGGATGTGTTAAATAATGCTAAGACGAGTCCTGCGATGAACCATGAATTTCTGGCGGCAGCAATGAGAAAATTTGGCGCAGAGGTTTGTAAGAAGGTAAGTGTTTGTTTGTTTGTTTCTTGTTATGTCCATGACAACTCATCCTTCAATTCATCTCTATTATAGGCATGTGACGATGCTGATTCGGATGATGAAGATGACGAAGAGGATAAAGATTCCGCTCTGAGGTGAGTCAATCTTTCAATAATGTTGGGCTCCGATTAGGCCAAGTAGTCATATCCCTCGCTGAAACCCATCACTAGTATCACGTAATCGACAAGGCTGTCTCACCTGTCTTGTTAAAATGCGCTGAATGCGCATTGAAATTTGTGTTGCTGAGATTCCTATTGTCAGATTCATGGCATCCGGATAAATCAACGCTCTTTATGATGCTATGGTCTGTTGCTTACATTCTCTTTCTGTTCATGATCCATTCCCAACATCCCAAGATTGGCCAAGTGCCTGGCCTTTCGACGATTCGTCATCACCAAAATTCTTCTACTAACGAGCGGACAATCTAGCATAATCCGGCCGGGAGCACGCTTCGGACCGCTCGTCGGCCCCAGCGTGGCCATGGATGAAAAATCTGCAAGCACCATGCGCATCGCTGCCTCCCTCACTCTTGGACCATTGCTCTTTGTCGAATTTTGCTCCCATTGCTATGAGATGGAGCAGACATCGCTTGCTTCAAAATTTGGGTTATCATTGGCACAGTTATCACTGAGAACCTTTACAGGATGCGTTTACGGCATGACGTACGATGCTCCAGGGCACGCCATGTCTAAGGCTTCGAGAGTGAATGCCTTGCTGATGAGTGCCGTGAACAAGGCTTCAGCAGCAGTACCTCCATCGGCGGATGGGTGGAACTATTACCGTGAGATGGACTGTGGCGATGGCTGCGTGGGTGTTCCGGAGGATGAGATGCGCTTGGGGAAGACTCTGCTGCCATTTCTCTCCTTGGCAATTAGCCCCGATGATGGATCAAATGATGCCACGCGAATTTGCCTCTTTTCTGAGATGCTCTCGAATGGCATGCATGGTGAGGCCGTTGAGTGCTGCCATTTAATCTCCTCGGCCGCTGAGGCGTTCAGCGAGCCAAACATGAAGGAGCAGCTTGGGGTCATTCTTTTACGAGGCTGGGAATGGGGTTCCAGGGATGAAGGATCACCATCTACTGGAGTCTTTGGCCTTGAACATGGCGAGGAGCAGGGCAGTGGTGGAAACCCTGATACAGGCTGCGTCTCGTCGGCAATAAGGGTGGCAATGAAGCTGAACTGCGGTCTTGATGGGAATACACATGTTCCTCTTCCTCATGGATTGTTGTCAGGAGATCTTCGTGCAACAAGGTCAAAGATGGGGCTTCCAACTTCCCTTACTGAGAACTGGCCGGAGAGGCACCAAGTGCGACTTGAGAAGGAATCACGTTCGCCAACAGGTGGCATCACCGGCATTAGTTTCCAGATTGCATGGGCACTGTCTGCCTCAATTGGTGTTGGGGAAAATTTCCATCAAACTTTTGATAACAATTCACCATCAAAGAAGCAAATCAAATTGGAATTGATCAAGGCTGCCGCCGCCCACATGTCGGAGAAGGCTTCCATTGCAAGCAAAATCTCATTCGCAATCGATGGGGCGCTAAACAATGCTGACTTTGTCGCACTGAAAATGATTCCCCACATATCTCCCGATGGATTATCCGGCCTTGATTTGGCGCAGCGATTTCTGTCCTGCCTCCTCTTTTCAGTGTCCAAGATGATCAGTGCCTCGTCCCCCTCCGCAGAGTTCATGGATGCCAATGGCAGCTTTGCCTCCAGTCTCCTGAAGAACACAAAATGTCTTTACGGCATACTCGCCAAGCTAATTCTGAGCTTCATGAACAATCCTCAATCATTGACCTCAAAAGAGACCAAGTGCTTTTTGGATTACCTGACTACTACGTTAATGCCACGGGTGTCAGCATTGCTGAGGACCCTTCAGGAGAAACAGGAGACGGCAGGAGGGAAGTTTTTGGCAGAGAGTAAGATCGAAAGTCATGGCAAGACTTCAGCTCTGCTTGTGTTCGAGAAGGAGAAGCTGGACAATGTGAGTAGATAATGCTTTCTTTCTGGTTGCTTTGCCCGAAGAATCATGTCGGCTTTCATTGATTCATCTCTCATCTCACTTCATTATCTAATTATTTATAGGCACTGTTGAAGGTTGCAGCTAAGTTGAAGCAATCAGGACTTGAAGAAGACAGTGAGTGGCTTGAAGACCACGTCGTTACCAATCTCAATCGAGATTTCGTGATCAAAAGTGTGGAGGATGCCAGGGCAAGGGAGGCGCCCAAGAAGAAATCATCAGCAGCTAAGCGAAAGGTCAAGTCAGAACCCAAAGAAAAGAAAAGTAAGAAAAAGAAAGTCAAAACAGAGAAGGAAGACAAGGATGATGTTGGCAGTGAGGCTGATGATGGTGCTAATGATGGAGACAGTGTGATGGAGAATGTGGATGCAGACGAGTCTGATGAAGATGGGGAGGATGCGATTTCATTGGATAGACTTACTGCTGAAATGGATGAAGACGAAGGCTCAGAGGAGGGGAGCGACCAAGATGGGTCAGAATCGGAGGAGGAAGAAACAGAGTTTGACTGAACATTTTTGACAATTAGCGAAGGAATCATAGGTACACAGTATCAATTGAAAGTAGCAGCCAGTGGCAGCATTGGAGTGATTAGGCTGTCCACGATGTTTACAAATTTGTAAATTGTAAACTGTAAACTGTAAGATACGATTCTTTCCCATGTCATTGGTTTACAATTTACAAATTTGAGTTTTTGGCTGTCCACGATTTCTATGTAAATTTGTAAATTGTAAGCCGCATTTTTCCGATTTTCCCCCATATCTTTTTTAGTCACCAGTCATTTCCTCGACTTGAGTCTTGCTTCCTCTCATTCTCATTTGCGTTTGTCCCCACCATCGTCGTGCCCACTCGTCGTGCGCACGTGNTCTTGCTTCCTCTCATTCTCATTTGCGTTTGTCCCCACCATCGTCGTGCCCACTCGTCGTGCGCACGTGCCGACCATGGCCCGTCTACCCATAACCTCCGCTCTCCTATCGTCCCATCCCTCATTTACATCCTCGCCGTCGTTGCTGAGAAACATGGCAAGAAAAATAGAATCTCCCATCTTTCCGGAGGCCTCACATCGCTTTGAAGTGCACTTCAAAGCAAGTACCATAGGGTGCCAATGATATTTAATGGAGAGTTCTTCTACTGAAAAACAATGCAATATTTGTAGACTCCTGACGGCCATCTAGAAAAGATGCAAGTGGTTGAAAACCTGGTTCTGGGCTACTTTTTGTACACCATGGAGTGAAAATAGCACATATCTATTCGATGAAAAATGTCAACAACCTCTTCCTCGCATTATATCACACAATGGGCTCCCAAAGCATCGAACGTAAAACAGCCCTCATTGGCATCACCAAAAACGAGCCAATGCATGTAGTTAGAGCCAACCCGCCTCCTCTTCATCACGCTATATACCATCTACTCTATAAGAAAAAATGCAATCCCACCAGGCCAACCATCACCATGGTATATTAGTTATATATAATCACCTCCCTCCTCCTCCTCCCGAAGCAAATCGACGATCCCTCTCCCTAGCACTCCGTTCCATTTCCTCCAACGCTCTCTGCCTGTCCTCCCTCGACCGGCTGATATTATTATTATTGCTTCGATCGTTGTTTCTTCCGTCAGCACCGCCGTTGTGATAGTCATCCCGGCGATGATTTCGACCGCCGCGGCCTTGATCGAAGCGCGATGCACGTTCGCGCTCCGCCTCCTCTCTTTTCGCTTTCAGCAATTGTTGATTCGGCCCCAAATGCGCCGGTTTGCCGTTTTTGCGATCGTCGTTATTATTGTTTTCTCTGCCGGAGAGGGAGGTGCCGATGAGGCCGTATCCCTCCACCTTTCCGGAGGATGGTTTATTTTTGTGCTTATCGTCATTCTCTGCTGCGGAGGAGCTCGGCTTTTGATTTTGGCGGCGGTTGCGTCGATCGTGATTGTTGCTACGGCTCGATGTTCTTTCGTCGGCATTTGTTTTGTCATGAGGGGCACGTTCGTTTCTACTCTCTCTTTCGTTGCGATGACGTGGATAATCCCTGTTCTTTCTCGAGTGTCCATCATCATTACGCTTCCCATCTCTACTTCTGCTTCTGCTTGGGGATCGAGACCTACGACACCTATCACGGCGATTGACACGATGCCCCCTCGGACTGTAGCTCCTGCTCCTACTGTGACTTCTTTGCCCGCTACGCCGTTCGTCGTTTCCGGAACGATCCCTTCCGTGGTGTGAATGCGACTCTTTTCTACCATCTTTTCTTTCGTAGCTATCGGCACTCCTGCTTCTACTCCTTTTATCCCTAGAATGCTCTCTGCGATGTTCGTCCCCCCTCCTTCTGCGGTCATCCCCCCTATCCTTGCGGTGCCCTCTGTCATCGGAACTATAGGAAGAGGCCGAAGAGTAAGATGAATAAGAGGGTGATCTATCCCGATGACGGCCATGGAGCCTTCTGCTTCTACTCCTGTGTTTCCTCTTCTTCGACTTAAGAGATTTGGAATGATGCTTCCTCCTCTTCTTCTTCTCATGCCGCCTACTCTCATCATCGTCATCATCATTCTTGCGATCCACTGCTATCTCTCCATTCGCCACCGGACCACCATTGACATCATCATTGCTCTGTCCCCTAACCACAGCCTGCATCCCCGCCCGCTCCAACAGCTTTCTCTTCTTCTCCGCCTCCTTCTCCTGCGAAACGCGCCGTTGCTGCACGGCGAACATCGGATCCTCGTGCCTCAGGTGAAAATTCTGATTCCATTCGCTCTTGGCATTCTCCTCATTGTTGAATTTGGCATTGGCTGCCGCTGCTGCTGCCGCTTGGCTATCGTCTTGGATGCGCAACACCGTCTCCCCCGGCGCATCGCCATTCCTCTTCAGACCGAGGAGCCCCCCTACGATTCCGTTGCCGCCGCCGCTGCTTCCCGAGCCTGCCGCTCCCGCATTGCCGGCGCCGATGGCGCTGCCCAGGGTGGAAGCCTTCTCCAACGCCCCCGTCATTTCGGCGGCCTGCGCAAAGTCTCCTCCGCCCTTCGACGACTTTCCCTCGGGAACGTATTCCCTTCCCATTAGAAAGGCTTCGTTCCTGGCGTCTTCGGCGGCATTATTATCGGCCGCGGAGGATGATGCGGTACCGGCGGCGGCGGCTCCCTCGCCGGCAGTCATCGCCATTGCGGGCCCATCGGCGGCGGCGGCGGCGGCGCCTCCGCCCTCGTACATCCAATTGGTGCCCCTATCCCCGCCCTTGGCCTCCGCGGCCAGCTTTTGAAACTCCTCCCTCTCGCGTTCCAATTTGATTTGCGCGGCCAGTTCCCGGCACTTGGTCTCCTCCTGCGCGGCGCGTTGTTCGGCGAGCCACACCTTTTCTTGGTTGGAGATGTTGGAGGTGTGCCATGACTTTTTGGAGAGGAAGGATAGCCCTGCCATGATGATGTTTTAAAGAGTATTCTTATCGAGGATGGATTGGGATGGATGGATGGGTGGATGGATGCAGGGGACGAATATTATATGAGTAGGAGTAGCTATTATTGGCGCAGCGATCGTGGCGCGTGGCGTGATCGAAGGTGAAGAGGATGGAGGCGGTACTATGATAGGTCGTCGTCGCGGTTGTTGCTGGCTGTACCATACATAATATGAACGTGCATTGGAAATTCAAATAGGATTAACTAAAGTTCAAAATCTAATATGTCACATTTACAAAATCAATCAATAGTCATATTAATAGCTATAACTAAAGTTTTTGTAATGAATTGAAATAAATCTCAAAAGTGAAAATTGGTAAATTTAGTTCACCCTAAAGAGGCTCCGAATTAGGAGTAGTAAATTGAATTCTCCTGAATCCCCAAGGTTGTAATATCTCGGGAATGTGATTATGGGTACCAATCTCGCCGTTCTTCTCTACATTACCTACTAGATAAACTTAGATAAATTGGAAGTACAAACTAATATATATTTGAGCCTCATAAGATTCCCCTTATTGCAAGAGATGAAAGATTTGGCCATGCCTGTCCGTCGCCTACTACTGCGAGCATGCTTCAAGCATTCAAAATGCAAAATTATCAACTCAATGTAAGCTTGGGTTTCTATTTGATCAAATTTTATGGAATTATCATATTAAAGTCTAGCTAAACCAAAGGATGGTGTGTGTCACTGTAAATATCATCGCTGCTAATGCCATAGTTTCTATGACATGATCATAATACTTGAGGGGGGGAAACTGGGAGGCTGTTATGTTTTGTTCTTGGGAATGTAATATTGACACCATGTTATCCTGCTCGAGTAAGTTCCTGTTTGAGCCTACATGTGTAGATGGTGATAGAGAATTGTACAGATAAAAATCTCATCTCTAGTTGATATCAATGTTTTGGTTGTGTACACAGCACAATAAGAGAGGAGTCGGTATCTTATCTTAGCACAATATCTCTACACTCTTCGAAGCCAGATGATGATCACCACATAGTGTGTATGATGATATTGGAAACTGCCGACATTGTAATGCGGTAAAGAGTGGCAGGGGGAGAGAGAGAGAGGTAATACATCAGTTAGGACTATTTCAAGACGATTCTTCGACATTCAGCATTTCTATTTCATTCAGCCAAATTCATGAAAAAATATCCGTTACATCTCCATGCACTGGAAGCATATCAAGATGCGGAAAGTCCAAAGCAAGTGTGAACAATGCATTCTTAGACTCTCGGGCTCTTCATTTTGTTCAAAAAATGCAAGGCATTATTCTTCTCTTCGAGGTGTTGCTTCAGCATGAAAGGAATAGGGTTGCATTTATATTGGACTATGTGTAAAGATAGTCTCTCTCAATCTTTCATTTTCGAAATGAACTGTCAACCCCATTCGGGTCAATACCTACCACCAACAAAAAAGGCAAATGTTCACGGGAAGCCATTCAAGCACTTCTACACCCGTAAGAGTTTGATAGGTGTATTGTTTGTATCACATAATTCTAGAGAGAGTATTACAGCTCAGTATGAAGAGCTTTATCTATCGTATGTATCTCTGATAGAAGCCCATGATTATTATCGTGGTAGCGTAGTACCTATTATTGTACTAGCGGGTAAGTGCAGGGTCAGCCTATCCAGAAAAGGGCCAAAAATCACTTCCCAGCTT
>JALLAS010002150.1:0-10979 GCA_036939415.1 Detonula confervacea
GTAGAGTTCGAAATGAAGTTGAATTCACATCTCCCTCGTTTGAAGTACTCTGAGGAGGCTCCTCAACTTCTCGAGGTCCATTCAACGTAGCATCATCACGGTCTCCCTCGTTTGAAGCCGTGTCGGCCTGAGAACGAGTGATTGCTTGGTGTAGGTTGGAAACGGAGCTTGCTTCAGAGCCAGTTTCGAGGATAGTTCCCGCTGATGGATCATCCTGTCCTTCGAACCATGTTTTCGTTAAATCGAACTGTTCGGTTGTAACCAACTCGCTTGAATTCTTTACCAATTGAGCCCAATTGGGAGGTACCGTGAGATTTCTCATGTGAAGTACTGTGGAGAATTGGTCATCGAAGACCACGTGGAATTGTGGAGACACCAAGCCTGTCTTTGGGTTCAGGACCAACGAAACACTGCCAGCGTGTGTGGGGGAATGTCCAACATAGATCCCGAGTCTAGATCGAGGCTCCCATTTTGGTACACCTTTCGGATTAGTTTGTAGTCTCGAATCCAATATATAAACTGGGCATCCAAAGGTATGATAATGTTTCAGCTGAACATTGACCGCTTTGACGTTAGAAAATCTCATGTCTGGCGATTCATTGTTGAGGTTGACGTGAAGGTTATTGATGCGTTCCTGAGCACACTTTGCTGCAAAAGGCCACAGCATAATCGTGATGTACTCCGGCCAATATCGCATTGCATGAAGGAGGAGTGTTCTTGATGTGAGCGTGACGTCTTTGATCGTTCGTTCTGAAATACCATTTTGGTGATGTGCACCTACTCCACAGAAAGTCAAATCCTGACGGCATCGTTTACATTCTTTGACGAAGGCCGGCTCCGCAAATCTCCCGTTATCTGCATGATAGTGCTTTACACGTATACCTCGAACTGCACATCTGTGCTCAAACTCCTTCTTAGCAGCGAGTGTCGATTCAGCTGTGAGGTCTCTCATAAGGGCCACAAATACATATCCTGTAAAATAGTCTACAAAGATTGTGCATGCCCAGATTCTCCCTCTGGTAAGTTGACCTTTCTCTTGAGGGATCAAACCTGGCTGTGCTGAGATCATCTGATCGACGCCAACGCACTGACCAGGGTGAGTCAAATCTTGCTTTCTCAAGACTGATTTCTTGCCGTTCTTTGAAGACCGTGACCTCCAATTGGTTCTGTGCTGTGTCCCAAATAAACATGAAGCGCAAGGTGGAGGCCGTTCTTTTACTCGAAGCAAATGCTTTGGAAGGAAGCCAGCTTTTGCCAAACGAAACATTACTGTATAGGGTAGATGGAAGAGGCGGTGATGCAGGTCTAGAAACTCTTGTCCGGCAGGGCTCAATGGCTTTGGGTTCATTATTGCTTCGAAGTCCCGGGCACTCAATTGTTGTACTGCCTCTCTCAATTCTGGAAGTCTCGTGGGCAACGATGCAATGTCTGGATTGTCAGGTCGGCTGAGGTACTCGCGAGGAACTTCCATCGTTTCACCAGTTGGAAATTCTATATTGTAGACTAGCATACCGTTTTTATCCAATTTGTGAGAATTGATCTTGACGGTTGCGTTGTCTCCCTCGTTCTTGTAGACCAGTTTCTCTCCATCATAAATGATGCTCTCGACAAACAACGGATCTTCCGACTTACTCTTGGAGTCTATTGTGGCACAGCAGTGGTTTCCAAGATCGCAGTTTGTAAAGCAGCACATTGGATTAACTGTATCGTCCACTTTCGACGAGAACATTCGTGTATACCACGAGTACAATCTATTTCCTTCGTTGATGGCCAGCTCGGGTAAATTTGATGCCGAGTGGTAGATCTTTCGAGAAAAAGTATTCTTGTTCCAATAAAAGCGAGAGTACTTCATTTTGGTATCGATGCCTGTTCCTTCTTCATCTCCAAGTTGCTTTGCAAACTCCGTCACACTCATAATATTAATTGGAGACTGTGGAAAGTACAAAGCCCTCTCGAGACGTTGAGTGTGTGATACTCCATTGTCGTCTTTCCAGGTCCATTCGACTGTTCCAATGCCCGATGGCCGATTCAATTTGCCACCGATTGTTGCTACCATGCCGCTGGATGTCTCATTGAAGTCAACAAACATCCCTCGATCTTTGCAGATGTGTGTGTTTGCTGAGTTGTCGCACACAATGAAGCTTGCATCTGTATCGAAATTGAGATGTCCTGTCGAATCCTTGACTTTATCATCCACATTGTAGACCGAGGCAAAGGCCATCTGATTCCATCGATTGCTCTTTCTCTTCCTGTTACCTGGCCGCTTACTCTTTCTGTAATTGATCCATTGGTCGGGCGGTGGTTTATTTGAGAACCAATTCGATAATTTGAGACGAACTTTCCTTTTCCATTTCAATAGGACAAGGCAGATGAGCTTGAAGATTCGATAGCCATTAGTCAGCCAAAACGATATCAGGATGATGTTCATTTCGTCGAAGAACGCTGCATTTGGATGCAAGTGCCAAATATAATGCATAAACATGTCGATCACCGAGATCAATGGACATGTGGGTAGTTCGATATCGTAGTATGATTGCATCTTCTTTGCTCGTCTATGATCGATTGGAGCAAGATATGCTGGGAGATCTATGTCACGTGAGATTCCTGGGAATCGCTTCCTGTTGGCACGTGTGTGACGATCTGATGAAAAATGTGGGACGCTGGGTATGTTTTTATCGTAGATGCTTTCAGATGTTCTTGGCTGCTGAAAAATGTCCTTGATGGAGCGCCCGTCGGGATCCTCGATTACTTTGTGTATGAATTTGAACCACCAGATCGAACCGACAATTGGAAGCCATGCTGCTTGCATGGTTGTCTTGAAAATCGTGCATATGACTGTAAATGCCACGAAGAATGCGTATTCGCTTATGCATTGGAAGCTGTCAGGTACGACCTGAACGATTTTCGTTATTGCTTTTGTTGTTGTTGAGATGTAGTGCGCATGTGGCAAGCTGCAGAAGCTGCAGATTAGCGCCCATAAGATGGCAGGGGAGTTGAGTACTAGCACCATTCGGAGAATTGCCATAAGTATAAAAGTAAATCCCTTCATTACTTTATGGCAACCCCTTTTCTCCTGGCGGCCTAGTTTTCCTGATCCGTGGAGTCTACGATCTTGGCAAGGTCCTCTTCGCTGATGCAAAGGTTGGTGCAGAGGGCGTTCTTGAGAGCGTCGGATATCTTGAGGGACTTCTGCGCTCCTGCTGGTGCTCGAGGAGTATCATCTCTATTGTCCTTGTTCTTCTTCCAATTCTTCTTTCCTTCACGCCACTGATCGTGAGTTGCTGGAGTGTGATTGTGATAGTACAATCCATCGTAGTATCCCTCGTTTTTATGATGAGGGCACCAGGTATGTGTCACTCCATCCTTCACGATCGTGTCTCCTTTGAACACTGTTCTCCACTTCTTCAAGAGTCTCATCCCTTTGACATTCTCATTGTCTCCTACTTCCTCAGTTGATGACTGCATTGGCTGCTTCTTACCAACATCCTTGAGTGCTGTTGTGAGTGCCAGGATAGTTGCATCCTTTGGGTCAACTTTGTTCCATTCTCCTCGTCTATCAATGTTGACGTATTGCTGCTTAGCCGCGGTGATCAATTCGCCTGGAGTAATCTTTGCATTGAATCCGTAGCATGCATCAACGTCGCTCTTAATCCCTTCGAGCTTGGAGTTGAACACCGCGTTGGGACCTGAGAGCAGTGCTGCAAGCAGATGGCGACGATAGGTGTCTGGATCGTACGAATGTCCGTTGGACACGATGGCTTGGTGATGCTTCTCGATATCTTTGAGCATTTCGACTACGTTGCCTTTGAAGTTATGAAGCTTCGATCCTTCGATTGCCTGACGATGCAGTTCGATGTTGACCGACGAAGTTGGGTCAATCTCTTCCAATAAGACTTTCAGCATCGTCGGTCCATCGTGACTCTCGTTACCGTCAGTTGTGGTGAATGTGAACTTGCTCTTTTGAAGCATCAGATCATCCCAACCCGCCGGAGTAAGTAGATTCTTGAGTACCTCCGCCACTACATTTCCATGAACCCTGCTATAGAATGTCTTCTTGTCGTCGTCCACCGTTGCTGGAGTCAAATCCCTAGCTATCCAGGGCAATGCTGGGATCGGATCTGCCTCGTTGATCGCAGTTCCAAAGCGCCGGTGCGCCTCTCGCTGAACTCGTTCCATCGTGATCGAAGGACTCTGGTGCACCAAGTTGATGAAATCGCCAGCTATCCCTCCAGTATAAGTCGTTGGAATGTGCGTGATAACCTTGCCCATCACCTGCTCCTTCACCTTCAGGTGTGCCATGATCTCTGCCGACCTGGAATTCATAAGTGGTACCCGCTTGTCTTCTGGAGGTCCTTTGACCTTCTCCAAAAAGATCTTCTGTCCCGACGGCGTGCCTGGATTGAAGTCTCCCGTCAATGGGTTCTCTGACCAAATGACTGCCGGTGCTGTTGGTGGTACTACTGCTGCCATATTTGCAGGTCTGACGTTTCGAGTGACTGGCCTGGGTTGCGGATTTACAAACGGTCTGATGTCTGGAGCCGTGCTGTTCGAACGAAGGCTTCTTGGCATTAATCCGAAGAGAGCTTGTTGTTACAAAGACGAATCGATTTGAAAATCGTGATTATGCAAAAGCAATGTGTGTCGTCGGTACCTTCTTCCGACTAGGTGAATGTTGCGTATGAAGCGCTTGCGCCGGTATCTGAATTCCGACTAGATGAGGTGTGCCTTGTAGATCAGTTAGGGTCGATGAACTGAGACAATCCTTTGAGCTCAATGATGCATTACAATGAGGAAACGAATACGAAGTTGGTTGGTTTCAGGAAAGTGTTCTTTAGATTACTTCGTGCTGATTATCAAAATAGAAAACCCTGAATTTCGAATTCCAGGCAAATATTTAAATTCGAAATGTCTGATTCAGGATGCCAGGATACCGGTATCCTCACATCCCCCAGAACTCAGAACTTGGTGCCTGGAAAACTCTGGAAAAGCAAAAATGCAATTCCCTGCACAGACGGACGCTGGACCAATATAAAATCGTCGTGGGTGCTGGGCGATCTTCTGAGCACTTTAATGCCCTTCTGTGTGCACCCACGGGCGGCGCAACTGGCGACTGCGTGCGTGCCTGTGCGTACGTGCGTTGCCTGTTGCCTACGATATTATGTGACTTTTTCACATCTTTTCCACGCCGACAACGAACTAACTGAAATTGAGAATCAATGGATCCATCCATGGAGTTGTAGCATTGTTGCGGGAAGATTTGAATCATAACCATCAGGGCGCGGTGTCACCGTGCATAGTTTCGAAGATTGTCGGAGTAAGAAGGTCCGTGCGGAATCGTCTTCATGATGGCACTGTGCTGACCGGCTCGTGTTCGTGTGGACGGCGCTTGTGGTCTGCAGTCTGCAGTCTGCAGGATAAAAGCCCTCCTTTTGAGTCACCATTTTGCTTGCAACTTAACTGAAACGTCTTAATGCATCAAATGATGGCATTCCATTGCCCAAATCTTTTGTTTTGTACTATTCATTTTCCAACACATGAACATAATCAGAATAAAACATGAGTTTCCAGTTCACAACATCTACCTGCCATCATCATGGCACCATCAAGCCTGTTACATCCAACACTGGAAAACACGCAGGAAAATGGACGTGTAAAATCAAGGGTCCCGTCGTTACCGCCCAAGGTTTGAATGTGAAGACGTTTTTTTCTGCCCCCTATATTGGTGCAGCCAAGGCTGCCATTGCCAAGTATCTGAAGATCACTGTTTCGGAATTGAAAGTTGTGGATGATGCAGTGCATTCTTCAGGCCGAGGGGGGGGCACACCTTCACCTCAACGCCAAATGTACCAGTCAACTCCTCAATCAAACAATGGTAGGATGATGGAATTTGATGACAATGATGATGAATTTGCCAGTTTTGATTTACATGCTGTGGTGTCGTCAGCAAAGAAACAGCCACCTCCACTTCAAAAGAAACACGCTGTACAATCAAGCCCTTATATAAGCCAGGAGATGAGTCCCTCAAACCCTTACCAAAGGCAGCAGGACAGCTCCCATAATAATCATGCTGCGAAAGGCAGCTCATCCATTCTATGCAATGTTAAATCCTCAACCAAACCACCTCAATACTCCAACACTAGTGGGGGTAAGCTTAAATCCTCAAACTGTGCTTGGCCAAACTATAACACTGCAAATGCATCATTGTCAGAATCAACAAAAGAATGGGAAGAGTGTGATGAGTTGAAGAAGGAAGCCAAAGGTCTGAGGCAGGAAAAAGAAAGTCTTTTGAAGGAAGTTAGTTTGATAAAGCAGAAGAAGGAGGAGTTAGAAAAAGAAGCCCACAATGCGCACAACAAAACTCAACGCTTGAGAGAGGAATCCAAGTTGGCAGAACAAGAGAGGGATAAAGTTGAGGGTCAAAGCTGTGCCATCCGTGATGAGCATGACCAGTTAAAGAAAGCGCTGAAAATGGCTATGCAACAGAAGGAAACATTAGAGAAAGAGGCCCAAAATCTTTTGGGTCAGAACCAACGCTTGAAGAATGAATTCAAATTAGCAGAGCAACAGAGGGATAAATTGAAGAGCCAAACCCGTGCTGTCAGGGAAGAGCGTATCCAGCTGGAGAAAGATCTGACAGAAACGAAACAACATCAGGAAGAGCTAGAGAAAGAAGCCCAAACTCTGCAGGGTGAAAATCAGCGTCTAAGGAATGAATCCATGCTGGCAGAGCAACAGAGGGAGAAATTGAGGGGGCAAACCCGTGCTGTTAGCGAAGAGTATGATCAGGTGAAGAAAGATCTGGAAATTGTGAAGCAGCAGAAGGACAAATCGGAGAAAGAGGCTCAGGTTGCTAACAATAAAAAGCTACAATACGAGAAGGAAGCAAAAACAGCAAAAGAAGCACTGGACTCACGAAAATCAGAGTTGGATCAAAAGCCATCAGTTGTGGAAAGCAATTCAAGCAATGCAGCTGAACCACCAACGAAAAAGCGAAAGGCTGGGAAACAAGCGAAGAGTAGTGGGACTGTCACAAAATCGTTGAAGGTTCTAGATTTGAAGGAGGAGGCCGTAGCAAGAGGAATTGATCCGAAGTCGTTGATGAAAGTGAACAAAACCCAGCTTCAAAATGAACTCATGATAGGGTCTACGCGTATCACCAAGACAGATGCTTGGGCGCAAGTTCTTTGTATCAGAGATAAGCTTGAGAAGGAACGTAGGCAGGCGCAGGAAAAGGAGGCCTCGCTCCAGCAGGAGGAAGCCAGGCGCCTTGAGGAGATAGATCGGAAACAGGCTGAAGAAGAAGAGAAACGCCAGGCCGAATTGAGGGTTATCAAGAAGGACAAACGTGAGGCTGAGATAAATTCGCAGGTGGAAAAGCATACACACCATTTCCCCGCAGTTCATGCTTGCAAACTTGCAATAACAGAAAATCTCCTCTTCCATGGAGTCTCAAGATCCTACAATGCACGGTGCTCGGGATGCAGAGGGTTCCGGTATGCCCATTACACATGTGAGAAGTGCGATTTTGACATCTGCCAAGAATGTTTCAAAGAAAAGAATATGACGCCCAAGGAGAAGAAGGCCCTCGCCAAGGAAAAAGCGGCCATTGAGAAACAATGTCGCAAGGAACAAGCTGAGATGCGCCGATTGCAGGAGAAGGAAGAAGAGGAGCGACGCAAGAAGTGGGATCCGAAAACACACTTCAAGCCGAAGATTATTGAACCCTCTGATAAGAACATGGATCCAGATGGGAATAAAAAGAAAGGTTTCACGGTGTGGTCTAGCGACGGATATGGAAATGATGGATGGCACAGTTACGAGGGGCCCCCTGACAAAGAATTTGACTCCACCTTTGCCACAAAGAAAGACGCTAATGCTAGGGCAAGGTATATGTTTCATTGGAAGAACCCTTGGGGACATGAACCTGAAATTATAATGGAGGAGGAGGAAGTTGAGGAGTCTATGAATGATGGGCTTGTAACATATGTTGTTAGTCCTCCTGACTCATCTACCTGGACAGTGTCAGTTGTTCCTGATGCTGCGTTCTCGTATATGGAGAATTCTACTCATAAAAGTCATGGATATGATACTGAATATCCCACGGCAGGTGATTATGGCTATGGTACGGGGTAGGCTTTTGAACGCTGTAAATGTGTGTAACTTTGTCCTTTTGGCTACCTGCCTCAGACCTGCCTACCCAAGAATGTCATAAAATCAGTGCAGGTGCATACAATTCATGAAAGAGAATACCAGGGATAAAAGTTTAAAGCAGTGGCACAAACGAAGAAGACTGAGGGGCTAATGCTTGCAAATGTCGCTTCCTCCTATTTTATATCAACTGCTTTATTTGCTGACGTAAATCTTCACACCCTTTGGACAGGCAATGTGGATTCACCAGCTTCCTCTCACCATTATCTCAAGCATTTTGAACATTTGTGCACTCAGGGTATCTTTGTTCCTGGTCCTCGAACAGGCAGAGCTGTGCCTTCACACTGTAGTTTGTCACATTGTGATACTAACCGTCCTACGTGGAGAATAGTGGTGTTGTTTCTGTTGCCGAGCGATTGCACTCCTCATCAATCACTTCCGTTCGCTTGACCAAGCTATTGTACTCCGCATCTATCACTATTGTTCGCTCGACAATTACCTTTAACATACAAGCATCCATATCCTGGAAATCTTTGATCGTTTGCTTTACTGCCCACTCTGCATTTGGGGCCATGTACGGCCATAGCCTCGAGCTGATGATGGTAATCGTAAGCTGGTGATACAGTGCAGGATAGACCTTCTCCCACTCTATATTTGGCTGATCATTTCCTGTTTTTATTAGCCTTTTGTTGCACACATCCACACGAGTATTGAGGACATCAAAGGCGGTGGTGATTCTGACAGGAACTACGGAGGTACAGCCCTCTAAGGCCTGCTGAAACTGTCTTGTGAGGGTGTCATGATTTTCGGCACCTTTATTGAACTGGGGCTGTTCAACTGGCATTCCATATATCTGTTTAGCATCAACTCCCACTGATGCACTACTGGCATCTTGATCATATTTGACTCCATTTGCTCCATCACTGATAGCAACTTCCTCATCGGCATGATCCAAACTTGCATCAGAAGGCCGAGAATTCGCCCTGGAATATGGCTGAGAAATATTCTTCTTCAGGTTTTCGACATCAACCATCTGTTGCTCCCTAGCCCCCATCGTCGCTAACTTCAACACCTTCGACAAAGCCATCGCTGTGCTATGATGCAATAGTGCCCTGCCCCCAAAGTTGAGCTGTTTCACCAACGACTGCCAGAACACCGAAAAGGAAGCTAAGACTGCAATCCAAATGATGCAGATTTCTTGAGTACGTTCAGAATAAAGTCCTGACTGAGCAAGCACTGCCAGAATTCCACTGGCTAGAAATAATTATTTGTTGTGTTAATGAACGAGTTAAGAAGCAAAGAATAACAACTGATAGAATATGAGACGCGTACCTAAAGTGATGCCGATGGATGGGATGAAGAGCAAGTGGTTATATGCCGCCTTGAAATGATAATGTGATGGGACAGTCATAATAATATGTTGGAATAGATGAAGCGCATTGATGTTATTCATTGTCACATTGTTGCACCTGAACTCTCAATTGGAGTCGAATAATGCTCACCTCAAACCCCAACGACGCAAGAAGATGTTTTTGTTTCTCCATGAGCACGCTGCTCGTCATGTAATCGAAATCTTTTTTCTCCTTTTTCAAAAGCTTAATCCTGTCTTCTTCGGTGACTAGACCCTTCGCCTGCAAGGACGACATCAATAAAAAGGATGCCATTTAATTCTCTTCGATGTAACCAGAATCAATTGCTTGTGCAATTTTTGAATCGAGCTATTGTATCGACGGACCAGCCAAGGGCGTGTGCGATTTCGTGCTGCGGGATGTTTCGGTTGCGAGCGAGAAGGTTCTGATCATTGAACATGCATGTCAGTTTTCGTGCGCAGCCGTGCCAAGGCGGCAGGCGCGGCAGCCAACCAGGCCCGCCATTGCATAATTGCATCCAATTCGTTGGCAATGCTTTTTAGAGATATCTGGACAAAGATGGATGAGCATTTTTAGCCTGATGGTACGATACATAATAATGAAACATTACACACCTACAATACTTCTAGAAGCTTCTAGATAGATGCAACCAATAAATCAATACCTAGCGGACCGTATGTACGTAAGTACATATCGTACAAGCACGTACAAGCACGATATGTTATCGTGCGAACCTTACGCAAGATGTTGAGAGATATGGTACGATACCACAGAAAAAAAGACAGCGATCAAATACACCGATTTAAACAGCGATTTTCGCACCTGGGAACGGGTCTTAGAACGAGCTCTGCTCAATGACCTCGGAGAGCAATCAGTTCAATACCGTGTGTTTTGTCGCTTTTTATGCCTCGGTTGGTTGAGCGCAGCAACTCTGCCGACGAGTATCTCAAGTAGATTGATTTAATCTGTCTTGATATGTTTAGATTGTTGGCGTTATCACGGGCGAGATAAAAATAAACGCCAAAACTACATTCACGCCTATTGAAAAGGCGTCATAGAATTAAACGGCAAAACAAAACGCCAAAACTGACCGTAACGCCAAAACTAACCAAAGCGACAAAACTGAGACACGCGTTACCGATTTTAGTATCGTTTGAATTTATTTAGCAACGTAGATCTAAACTAATCTATTTTAGATACTCGTCCTTAATGCTTTTAATGTTGCAGGCACACATCTATCCCTCACTTCTTCGGTGTTATTTATTGGATTTTGCTGCTCAGTTTTTCTTGATCGTGATTTATTTGTTTCGTACAGGCAGTCTGTCAGATCTCGGTAGACCGCATTATGTATGCAACACTCTTCAGAGAAGATAAAAGGGTACCGTTCGGCACTAAATAGTATGGCAGTGGTGTATTCATGAGGAACATGTTCGCGATGAAAGTGTTAGAGAGACACTATAA
>JALLAS010002250.1:0-10767 GCA_036939415.1 Detonula confervacea
ACAAAGCCTCCAACCGTGGCCATTGTGCCTGCTCCGCCGAGGTGAGTATTTGTTTTCTACCTCCGTCATTTATTATTATTACACTACTCTCACACTCATTCTATTAAATTCTACTTACTACTCTCACACTCATTCTATTATCCCTCCTGTTAATTCTATACCTACTCAGTGTGTTTGCAAAAGGATTGGCCGACTCCGAGTCGCCGGGACTGAATCCAAAGTCTCCAACGGCGCCCGCTCCGCCAACCGCGCCCGCTCCGCCAAGGTGAGCAGTTGTATACTCTCATCATCATTTATTATTCATATACTACTCTCACACTCATCCTATACTATCTCCTGTTAATTCTATACTTACTCAGTGTGTTTGAAAAAGGATTGGCCGGCTCCGAGTCCTGTGGAGGGAATCCGAAGTCTCCAACCATGGCAATTCCACCCGCTCCGCCGAGGTGAGTATTTGTTTTCTACCACCGTCATTTATTATTATTACACTACTCTCACACTCTTTTTATTCTCTCTCCTGTTAATTCTATACCTACTCAGTGCGGTGGCAAAAGGATTGGCCGGCTGCGAGGCTGCGGAATCGAATCCAAAATCTCCAACCGTGGCCATTCCGCCTGCTCCACCGAGGTGAGCATTTCTATACTACCACTCCACCGATTCATATCCTACTCTCTATCCTACTCTCACACTCATTTTATTCTAACCCTACTCTCACACTCATTTGAATCTCTCTCCTGCTATTCTTTCTCAGGTGTGTGACCAAATCAGTGACTGCAGAATTGATTGTAGTAACACCCATGGACATTCTGAATGCACCAACACACAAGGCAGTAGTGGCAGACGATACATCAGGGTAAGACTCCACAAATGTAGTCATGTATTCGTACTATGTTGCTTTTCTAATAAGCTTACTTGAACTTTCCTTCTATTATGTCAATCCTGCAGACTTAATCTTTTGGCAAGCTTTTGTTCTCCAATTGTACCACTTCAAACAGAAACCAATGAAATGATCAGACAAGATTCCCATGAGTCTCAGGATGAAACTGTGAACAGATCCGAGTCACTCGTCCTGACACCTGAAGATTCCATTGCAATAGCGGAAATTGTGACTACTATGCCCCCTTTGAATGTACCTGTGAGTCTTTCCAGCTCCAGCTCTACAAAAAAAGCACCGAAAAGAAAAAAGAAAGAATTGAGAAAAAGAAAAAGGCCAACTGTAATCCTCTCGGCATGGTCTATCGCGGACAATAGTCGTGTGGAGGTATTGAGTGGGCATGTCACTTTGAGTCCAAATGGTTTGGAATATACCTGTTTAGACTGTGATAAAACCTTCCAGTGCAAAAGGTCTTACAACTCGACCAACATCGATGCACATGTCAAAACTGCCGGCCACTTGGCAAAGAAGGCTTCGAAAGAGAACACGAGGAGGCGCATAATGAAGGGAATAGAAAAGTAAGTGACTTGTTTTGTTTATCATCCATCTTCAATATTATACATCTCATAATACTAACTTCATCCTCATTCAGACCAGTCAAATTACGTAATCAATCTTCAATTTTAGCCTTCAAAAACTTCTCACGCAGGGTGGTGATTCGACCGCCGAATGCTGTTGTTACCATCCCACCTCCAGTGGTGACCACCGCACCTCCAGTGCCAATAAATCCTTCTGCTGCTATTGAAGTTGATCCCATTGATGTGGAAGTTGATCCCATTGAAGTTGACATCAACATTGATATTGGACCCATTGATGTTGATGCCGAAGTTACGGCTGTAATGGAACCCACCCGTTGTTGCGCGGGTATCATGCCGCTGAATCGAGCTGCGATGAATGATAACTTGGACATGGTTCACAAGTATGCTTGTCGCAATAGTGAGACGAAAGAATATGTATTGAAACAGGTTGGGGATACGGGCCTATATAATGTATACAGCAAGGAGTGTACCAAGGATGGCATTGTTCGTCCAAATAGACGCAATCCTGGTGTGCGATGTGATAGCTGTCACTCAATCTGGTCAGCTAAGAGTTTCAGGTTGAAGTTGTACATTACCGGATGGGCTGATCGCATACGCGGCGTCCTTCAGTGTCTTCTGACACCAGTTCTCACCGACGTCCATGAAGATACAATGAAGAGGTTCTTGCAGATAACGAAGGAATTTTTAAGCGATGTTGGCAAACAATTGAGGGAGAAGGTGTCAAGTGCCTACACTTTTTACAAACAGGCAAAGGTATGAATACTTTTTTGTGAATGGAAATAATCCATCCTGCATCATTGATTTATCTCATTATTGTTTATGGCTTTCTTTTCCGTTGTTACACAGGCCATTGCACCTTGCAACAATGAAACAACCACAAACATTGCTGGTGACATTGTTGGAGTGACTGGAACAATGAACACAGACCCCTTCCTGGAGAGCTTCCTAAGCCTTTATAAAGAGAATCCAACGTTCAGGGAGGGATTGCTTGTTGCACTCATGAGTGCATTTGTATCAAAGGCCAAAGGTCATCCAAATCCCAAGTTCTCAGTGGATGTAGTGAACTTTTATGTTGCACTAGAAGCGACATCAAGAGTTGCATTTGGTTTGGTTTCGGGTAATCTTCTAGGTCCGTGCTTAAGGAGCATACAACGCCACAATGCTTTGTCGCGTGTGGAAATGTTCCTTGTGTGCGACGACAAAAACATCACGGAACGTCTGAAGTCAAGTCTCGCCAAGTACAACGATCCCAACAAGCCTATGATTATTAGTCTTGGGTTTGATGGCACCAAACTCCCACAAAATCTATCTCTATCATCATCGCATGGGGCTATTTTGGGTGGCGCCGCTCCCAATCACATCATAAGTGTCCAGAATCTAACAACAGAAGAGGTGAAGGCCAAGATTAGCCCCAAGTCTGATATAATTCGAGCAGAGGAGATGAAGTTGGCTGTTGTCACTTTGCAACATCCGGCCAAAGGCAGATCACCTTTCTTCACATTAGTGGGTCAGCCACAGACAATCAACGAGTCAACCACGTTCAACGAGCAAGTGATGAATGCGTGTGTCTCCTTGTCTGATATCACGCCCAACATGGATGTTATTAGCGTTGCTGCAGATGGAGTCGGATGTGATAACAAGTTTGTAGTGCTTCAGATGAGGAGGTTCTTGGAGGGACTGCAACGCCAGGTTGGGTTGGTTGACACGAATCATAATGCAAAGAACTTTCGGTATCAATTCCTTGGAGCATCCTCAGCAGTGTGGATTGGAAAGATCATTTTTGACACTGAGTTGTTCCGTTTAGCTGGTGTTTCGCAGCTACTCTGGCGTGTGAAGGACTTTGCTTCGGATTTGCTAGTACTTGAATTGGCATCTTTGAACACGGTGGACAAGCTGTGCAGTCTGGAGGGAGAAAATACAGAGAGCATTTCGGCGCTTGTGATTACATTGTATTTCTTGCGGATGAGACTATATGCAGTCAATGGCAAGGTGTTGGGATATCAGACAAGAGTGACTTCGATGTGGTGCTCGATGATCTGGATGATTTCCTTGGGCTACAAGTCACTGCTAGGGACAAACCAAGCGAATGTGCTGGCGAACAAGAGAACTATTATCACCGAGACAGTTGATACATCATTCGTTGTGGTCAGGGAAGATGTTGTGCGCCCAAGGGGGTTAACCACCAAGGGTGTTGAGCACACTTTTGCTTTGATACATTCTGAGAAGAAAGAGCCTACAGTACTGGATATGACAGAGATTGAGGGTAAGCAGAGGAGAAAGACGGGGACAGTTCATCAAAGCAATTTGGCTGTGGCAAGAAGCCCAAACTCAGGTTATGGGTATACAGCTTCTTTAACCTCATTTGTTGATTCATCGAAGGATGTTCCTCCAGAGGTCGGGGGGGGCGGCAGTGATTGATCTTGACAACAAATACCCTCTTGTGGATACATTGTGAGTGTATGTCAGACCCATCATCAACGACTGCGCCCGCAACATGAAGCCATTCCTGGACAAGTTGGGTGTGTCGGAGGATGGTCGTCCCCGTTTTGCAGGGAATTTGTTAGTGTGACTGATCTGCTTGGGGTCTACAATGATATCTACTCCTGCACCAAGAAAACTACCGCACAGACCTCTACGAGTACTGATGGTGACGAGGAAGACAAGCTGGTTGAAGGAGAAGACAAGTGTGAGGATGACGACATGGAATGTCTAACATTTGTCCCCGATAGCATGAGTCATGTGGAAAGCGCAATCAATACGGCGCTTGATAGGGCAGAGGCGGCTGGTGATGAAGTAGTTACAGTGGAAGTGGAGGAAGGAAATGATCCCTTCAGCCAACTGGATGAAAAGGCACCCTTGCTTGATGGACTACGGAACCTGCTCACGGCTCACGATGCAGATGAGACTTCAAATACTGCCAGGGAGGGTATGGTGATGTTGCCTGGGAAAAAACAAGGGGACTGTCGCTTATGGCAGAAAACACAAGTCACACAAAGAGCATTGGATTTCGAGAGAGGCGGTTCCAGTCGTAGTTGACGAGGAAAATCCTGGACAGGTATTTGTGGAAAGGAATACACAGGTAAAGATTGAAGTTAACAGGTATGGGGTTAAGTAGGTTCCAAGATAAAACAAAAAAGAAACTTGAAAATAGTAGTTAATACCAATTTCTACATAGGACACGCACGCGATTGAATATTGCACGTAGGCGACAACACAACATACACGCACAACACACAAGTCCACGATCGTTGCAACCTGCAGCATTAACGGTTCACCTGCTTCACACCGTTTCCACCCGGACTTGAACCTCAACCAAAGAGAGAGACCCAAGCTGGGACTTGTACAGTGGTGAACAGGATCGAAGCCAAGCTCGTAACCACTGTACCTTTGGATGATCATGCTATTGGTCTCATGTGCTCCGATCCGTTGCCAAACATTTCACATTTGAAGCTACGGTAGAGAGCTTGATTGATTCGGCGAGGGAAAATTGCGATCACGTCCGTTGAGACTCAATCGCATGAAGATCTTTCTTGACACAAGCTTCATTCAAGACCAGCGAGTGGGTTTTGTAGCCAAGAGGCAGGGCTTTCCAAAACGGTACCCAACACTAACTAATTCGCGAGATCGCACAAGATACAGCACCTACAAAGAAGCTTTTTAAAATGTGGATGCATATATGCGTCCGTATCCTCATACCTGTTAAACAGGGCAGAGGCAAAAAGGCTAAGAAGGCAGTGAAGGACTTCCGGGTCCTTGCTTTATTCACAAAGACCTACGCAGCAAATGATATATCTGCGAGAAAGGAGGGCAGAGTTGGAAGAAGGACATGGACAAGGGTAAATTCCGGGTCTTCATGAGGATGGTTGAATTTGACCATTTGATGGGCAAGTATTATGATGTAAAACCGTCTTTGAGCGTTCAGTGTCAGTGGGGAAATAAATACATCAATGTTGTGTGTGATACCAATGCAATTAATCATGTTGTTCAGCACCTTGGTACTACTGTTTGATTTAATTGAGTAGAATGATTCATCTGAGAGTAACTAATTCAATCTTCAAAGGTAGACACAGGTCCAACATGTTACCATGGTGTAGATACTGAGCCTACCTTGTCAAGCATCGATTGAGCGAGGTTACAACCCCCCACAACGTGAACGCTAGCTAGCGTTCACGAACAGACGGATCCGTCTGGCCGTTACGTACTCCGTACGTAGCTATCGGCCTACAATAACTGGCGCCAGGGTTGGCACCATTTTGGCACGGTCTGGTCGTCGCCCGTACGACATGCGCACGATCTTTGGATCGTAGCGCGGGTTCGCGTTGCACCAAGCAACACGAACATCACGCTCGTATTGCCAATAGCAATACGAGCATGGGAAACCATGCTCATTCTCTTGAGCTCGTTGCTATCGCTATAGCAACTCTTCCCTTTCATCGCTGCATTGGATCAATCCCTCTCCATCGAGAAATTGAACCAAGGTTTTTTTTGAGACCATCCCACCATCCCCGGTTGCGACTCCGCCATTTGGAGTCCAAATGACAGTCGGGGTTGGGCACAAAATTCACAATGTAGCCAATTTTGTAACCAACTAGAGACATAGTTTCCACATCACACATTCTTACTGTAATAATGTGCACTATGTACCCCATACATACTCTCTCATTCTATCTCACAGCACAGATCCACATCTAAGGATCAAGGCGCGACGTGAGGTATTCCAACGCGTTGGAATAGAACCTATACCAAGTTTTTCAGAGCATAAAGCGTGATTGTGCCTTAATATGAACCCTCAGGCTACTTGACCTCCGGCAGCGTATATCTCGTTATGTCGATATCTCGACAACCACCAAGAATTTTTCAACTTTTGAAATCATTCGCACATAGTCCATCGTTATGTCTATCTCCTAGTAATGAGTCAAAACCATCAAATGTTATTATTGACAGAGCTATCCAATTTACTGCTTAGCTCTGTCTTAATATGAATTCTACTCTACTAACAACCTCTAACAACTGTGTAGGCGAGTATTATACCACATTGCCCTAGATTGCCCTTCCCATGGGTGGCATTTGCCTCATCCATCCATATTTTCTAGCTATATTATTTCACCACACCTTCCTACTTCATACTCAATCAAACGAACGTCACCACCAATCCCAAGCTAGTGTCCGGAAACACCGGATCCGTCACAACAAGCTCCTCCCCGCTCCCAATCAAGTCCTTCAAAGTCTTGTCCAAGTTAACCTTCGTCGCCTTCTCCAGCGCCTTGGGCTTTCTCATGTACAGCGTCTTCGTCGCGGACGTAATGCTGGGCGCCTTCAGGCGGAATTCTCCATCGCACAATTGCTGCAGGAGGGCGTTGAGCGTGGTGGAGGATGGTAGGGATAGGCGATGCGTGTGGGTGGTGCAGACGGGACATGTGGATTTCTGCTCGTAGACGAATGTGTGGGAGTAGATTCCGTCGGAGCCCATGTACATCATGTCTGATGAATGATATTATTGTTGTACGGTGAAACGAAGCTGGCGGGTAAGGTTTGGCATCTCAATGAAAAGCGGAACACAAACACGAAAAGGCAATGTCCGCAGATAGACACACGACACTCTCCAAACCTACACACTCACACGTATTCAAGCTCTGAGAACAGAACGAAAGCACCTTCACCGCCTCGTTGACGCACACCGCGCTAACAATCGCATTCGTACTCGCCACGGCCGGAATGATATTCTTCACCACGCCCAACGTCAGCATGTACGTCACGCCCTCGATCCCGAACTCGACCGCCCGCTCCGACGCCCGATCGTACACCCACCGCATGTCGTTCGGCGAATCGGCGTCCAACTTAATGTCGGGAAATTCCTTCGGCCACTGCAACACGTACGCGTAGGCGATGCAGTGCTCGGGGATGCGGGGAGTTTCGGCAATGGTGCACAAGGGCACGGCGGCGGAGGGGGCGAAGGATTCGAGGGAGCATTCGAAGCAGGAGGTGATGCGGGGGAGGATTAGACGGGCTTGGCCGGAGAAGCCCTCGGTTCCGCCGTCGATGAGGGGGATGATCGATTCGGGGACGGGGTCGCCGTCGGAGTCGAATTCTACGAGGTTGTTGATCATTCCGTTGAGCCATCTGTGTCATCATGCGGGTGTATGATATATGGTGATATGGAGCGATGAGATGGGTTTACAACCTTCCATGGTTCACATAGAGCTAGTGCCGTTGTGGACCATAAAATAATATTGTGAACTTTCGTACTCACCTTCTAGCCTCAACATTATCCAAACCGCTAATGACCACATCGAACTGTCGATAAAACTCGGAATCCTTATCCTGAATCTTTCCGTGATAGGGCACAACATTCATCCAAGGACACCTAAAAGAAAAAAGAGAGAGCGGCAGGAAAATGCGAATGCATTTATAACGTGTTAGATCTGGGATATAATACAACTAGGATGTCAAATCGAGAGAACCATGCCACCAAAACCTAGATCGGGTTTTATCTTTCCATCCGAAGCAAACAATGCATCTGCACAGTAAATGCAGGATTTCACTGCAAAATTGAATAAATTGTACCACACGCCAAAGCTCAATGTTACAAAAAGTAAATTACACCTAAATAGAGCGAGAAGAAAGAGAAACATCATGATGTCTTCCCGAATCAAATCAATTTCATGTTATATATTCCTTCAAGCATGACAAATTTGTCGTACCTACCCCCAATTATTATAACACCCGAACGGAGAAATGAGGAGCATCCGATGCGACATGCACCCATTTGAATTTGACGAATTTGACAAGTAATAATAACGTGGGAACCATGCACAGCCATTTTGTATGCATTTCACATTGCATGCAAGCAAACAGACATGTTGTATCCCAACAATACCCTGAAGCAAGCAAGCAAGCAAGCAAGGAAAGAATGAACCATTCATTACGATACGATAATACAAATGTATATATCAATGCTTGACACGCACGCATGCACGCACGCATGCAAAATTCTACCGAGAAGATTTTCTTCCACCAAATGAATGCTCGAAAAAAAAAGATGCAAAAACAATAATTCCAAATTGCCGAAACAAAGAAAGAATGGAATGGCTTCTTCCATAGTTTCGACCGATATTTCAAAAAGGTGGAGCTAGCTCCAATCTTTCGTCCGTAGGTTGATCAGTCGGTCATTCATCGGTCAGTTTGTTAATCGGTCGGTCAGTCAGTCATCGCACTTCACACTTCACACTTTCGCTACGCTGCACGCATCATACACTCACTCACTGCACTCACTCACTCACCGTTCGTTGATGAATTTGGCAGCGCTCTCCGCCTTGGAATGGCCCACGTCCTTGGATCGAAATAGGAATTGACGATTCAGATTCGTCACGTCGATCGTGTCTGATGATTGATTGATGATTGATGAGAACAAGAAGCGGTATTGTTCGGGCGTGGGCGGGCGTTGTTGTGAGATTATTACATTCATGCGACGCACAGCGCCAAAGTAAATAATAGTAGAATACCAATAAGTAATCAATGTCAAGCATTGACTAGGAGTGAGTGAGTGACACAACGTCATACTCGCTTGGATACTACCTACTCACCCAAATCGACGACGGCGACGTCCCTGACGACCCCGCCGCACATTGCCAAATTCTTCAATATCTCGCATCCCAATCCCCCCGCGCCGATGACCAGCACCTTGGCATTTTCGAGAAGCGACAATCCTGCGCTATTACTACTGCTGCTACAACTGCTGTTGCTGCCGGCATGATCGAATTCGCCAATGGCGAGGGAGCCGGTCTCGTTCCCGAAATGGGATTTGCGGGTCAGGAGCGTTTTTAGGGTGCCTCGGCGACGACGCGAGAGGGGCTTTCGGCGGGTGATGCTGCTATTGCTATTGTTGCTATTGTCGTTGTTGTTGTCGTTGTCGTTATCGTTGTCGTTGGTAGTAGTCGTCATTGTAATCACGGGTGCTGCTGCTACGGCCGTGCCGGTCATCTGGGATGCGTCGCGTTTGTTTGCTGATGGGGCGATCATTAATTTCGTAGTGGAACGATTCGATTACTTACTGCGCTGCACGATTGTGGCACTGCGCTGCGCAGAGTCGTGGTCGTGGTCGGATTGTTGTTGGCCGAGCGGAAGGGCGGGGGCCTGCAAGGATCTCGGATCTTCGAGAGTCGCGCCATCAACCATCGCCATGGTGACAATTGAAGAAGTGTGGTATGTGAGAATAAATACGTCTGACATATAGATATATAGTTGACATTGAAATCTAGGAATAGAGTAAAAACATATTCTCAACTTATTACCTTTATAAACCAGGTTCAGTCCCAAAGCCGGATTAATTCGGGGGAAGAAAATCCGCTGCCGCTGTTTTTGTTGTCTTCTTCTTGTGAACAAAGTCACAGCGATTATTTATCCCAACTCCGTAGGGTATTATTTCACGTGATCGATTTACGTCACAGGGGTAATATTGGCAACAAATAATAAGAAGTAATTACACAACATGCTATACACGCATTCAACCAGGTTCAATGTTCAACGTTCACTTCTTATCAATTACACGAGTCTCTTTAGTGTGAGGGTTGCAGACATGATCAACTACATCTTTCTTTTGAGCACACGCTCAGCGGGTGCATTATATTATGGGTCGGCCAGTCAACCCATTGTGATATGTGTGCTTATGTATGATCGCCAGCAATATCAGGTGTGAGGTTTCAAATAGAGTGTTGCTAGTTTTCAACACATACACATGACCTCTTGTAATACTTGGCATTGCAATATCACAAATTGAGGTAATAATTTACCATGAGGAATCAAGCAAGCGTCCAGTATGCACGTGTCAGTGTATATACGCAATGAGCAATAGAATAGCAGCTTGTCGTGCTTGTGCGTGTGCTTGTGTGTGTGCTTGTGATTGTGCTCGTGATTAATGCAGATTGAGTCTTGAGTGATAGGAGAGACAGGGCAATAAGTCTGAAATTGGCAAAAAAACAATCCCAGCCACCATTGCGTCAATTACTCCATAGTATGTGCATATATGAGTCAACCCATTGTGTGTGTGTGTGTGTGTGTGCATGACTACAAACAAGCAGGTGTGAGGTTTCAAATAGAGTTTCAACACATGACCTTTCATGATGCTTGGTACAATATCTCAAAAACTTAAGTAACGATTTACCATGATGAATCAATGAAACATCCATTATTCACGCCAGTAGATATATGCAATGCTCAAAAGAATAGCAGCATGTGCGTGGGCTTGTGCTTGTGCTTGTGCTTGTGCTTGTGCTTGTGCTTGTGCTTGTGCTTGTG
>JALLAS010002278.1:0-14662 GCA_036939415.1 Detonula confervacea
GTAAGTACTTCGCAATTACTTACGGTTGGCACTGGTGGAACGCTGTAGTACTCTTTTCATTTGGAGTGCCACGTACCTGCGATCATGACAGCAACATGATTCATCGTGAATAACGCACCGGCCGCTGCGCGCCAATGCTATCATACTAGGAGTACCTACAGGTACCTACTCTACTCTACCATCCAGCACAACTCCACAAATACACTCTTGCCGGCACGCCGAAACAACGCCGCAGTTGCACAGAACGATTCATTCGTCTCACGCACGCAAGCGCAAGCACGCAAGCACGCACGGCCCGCCGGGGGGCATACACGGGCGATCGTGTAGGGCATTTTCCACCGTCACAGCTAGCATCAATCTCCTGCAGCTGCAGCTGCACTCTTTTTAACTTTTTAACGAAGCAAGGCGGTTGCAAGCGCAGATGATGTCGTCGTGCACGTGTAAAGCAAGCAGGCAACGGACGCGAAAAAGAAACCCTTCCCGATTAATTATTCTCGTTTCATCAAACGTGTGTCAAAAGCTTAAGGAGATGATGATGATGATGATATCGTGTTTGTACTTCTTAGTTGCGAAGCTAGCTAGCTAGCTATCCCCGAATTCATAATGATGTGCGTGCTTGACTGAGTACCTGCCACCCATCACGCATCAGTGCCGGAAGAAGTACCTACGAAAGATACCGAACGAGAGACACCAAAAATATCAGCAATCAAAAATCCAAAATCGTGTCATCTTTCGATCAACACTCAACACAAAGACGGCAATCCCTCCTCCTCTGATAAACAATAGCATGGATATAGTTGTCAACGATAATACCCCATCTAGATCCGGTAAATCAATTTTCGCCCTCTCGGCTACATGCCGTGACGCTCTTGTTAGAAATGCCATCCTCCAACGGCTCTTCCTTCACGACAAACTCGGGCGGCTTTTGATTGCCTGCTGACATCACTGCAATCATCAAAGACAGTAGACGATTCCCCGAGAACGGCCGCATCTACGACAGAGTCTCCGAACATCACCAAAAGCGCCAGGTTTCAGCATTATCCACATCATCTGTATCACATGTGACATCAACAGAGCGCCCCCAAAAGCAGGGGAATATGCTGACTTCATCCGAGCAATTCTCATTCCATTCCTGTACTTCCCGAGGCACTCCGATATTTCAAGGTTCCATTGGCATTATCAGCAATGAAAGCAGCGCCCATAATATTATCAGATGTATTGGATATGTTGTGAAAATTCCTCGGGACGACCATGACTCTGCAGTACTGGTCCTCGACATTCCTGGGAGGGGGGGATTCCATGCCTATCACCCACTTCAATACTTGACTCACGAACAATAAACCAGTATAGAAAATCATCGAAGGAAAAGGGGAAGGATGATGGGAGGAAAGCACTGCTTCGCCGTTCAACGAAAATCTTTGCAGTAAACAGTGCACCAGCCCTTCGTGACGATAATGTGCATGGTCATCTATTATGTGACGGGCCGAGGAATTTTAAGGGGAGAGTTGTGGATGACCAGCTGTTATGGTCTCTCAAGGCAGGTTGCTTGCGGGTCGGGTTGCATTCTCTGAAGGCTTACTACACCCTAGACCGGCCATTTTATGTTGACAAAACCAAGCTTAGGGACGTGGCATGTCTATTGTTCAGCTCGGCATATGGAATACAGCTATGTGCTGCAGGTAGAGATTATGTGAAACGACTTATTGGCATCGGGAACATGGCAATCAACAGCCAACTGATCTTTCATGAAACAATCAAAAGCTGCAATCATTTCATTGGACAANTGGCATGTCTATTGTTCAGCTCGGCATATGGAATACAGCTATGTGCTGCAGGTAGAGATGATGTGAAACGACTTATTGGCATCGGGAACATGGCAATCAACAGCCAACTGATCTTTCATGAAACAATCAAAAGTGCAATCATTTCATTGGACAACGCCAGTGGACTTGAAGCTCCAGAGATTGATGATGTTATGTTTCAATTGTCAATTGGTGGGGATCCAGACGCATTGATGCTTGGGCAATTCCTTCCGTGCAAAAAAATGTGTGGCCACCCTGATATCACGGTTCGATGTGCTTGTGGTTTTACTGTGGAGGGGATAAAAGCATCAAAAGGTCTCCTCAGAAGAATGTGTGATATGAAGTTGAAGAGTGAGTAATTGTATTGCTAATACTATTGGTTTCTAATTCCCTACCACGTTCTCATTCACATCATTGTCACCATCACTCTCATCACCTGATAACGACCCTGCAATACTCCTTTCATCATCCCTCCCTCCGTCATCTGAATCTTTATCCGTGTCATCGTCCTTGGTATCGTCTTGTTGATCCACATCTTCTTCATTATCCTCTCGATTTTGCACCTCCGGGCATTTCTCTCCAGAGACGGTCGCCGACTGAGGTGGCTCAGGCTTCTTTGGCAACCATTCTCTTGGTACCTCCACCTTCACTGTAGGATAGTAACCTTTGTTGCCAAGTGCCAACTTCACTTCTTCGATTGGATTAAATGGGGTTGGAGTATCCGCCATGTCATATAAAGCTGGTAAGAGATACCCATGGCAAGATAGACGCAACTTTCTCAGAAGATTCTCATCTGTCAATGTTATCCGATAATTCTTTGCCATGTCACACAGGTTGTAGTCAATAGAAATGAACCTCCTACTTTGGGTTTCATTCATCTTGTAGCTTGACCGCGGGAACTCATCATCTGTACGGAGGTTACTGTTGTACAAATGAACACTCCATCGCCGGAAGATTACGTTGGCACACCCAATGTATGCCAGCAACGATACAGGATCTGGCACCGGCTGAATCTCTCCGGCAACCTTGGCAGCAGCTCGAACTATATTGTACGGCAACTTTTGAGCAAGTTGCTTTTGAGTTGTTGTTTTGAGGAGCATTTTCCTCGTGGCCGATCGGTTGATAAATGCATGATGTAGAAGAACGAGGATGCCAGGTAAGTTGTATCCACACTCCTTATTCATTTGGTTGTGGCCCATCGCCACCGCCTGTCTACATAAGTTGATTGGGCTACATGCCTCGGGTGTACTGGCATACTTCCCTACTTCTTCCTTGTATGACTCTGACTTCATCGCTTTCAACACCATTCCATAGGTCAAACCATATGATCCCATCCGCAGATAGTCATGATTGATTAATGTGTAGGGCACTGTAACCGCAGATATGGCACGATGACCGGGGGGTAGCACTGGCAGTGATGAATCTTGTTCAAGATTATAGTAGACAGATATAAGATCGACAATGAATAGGAAGCCCTTGCCTGTTGGGCATAAGTCACGGTCAACTGGGATGTTCGTCTTGAATATGTTGCCAAGCTTGGAGATTTGAGCAATAGATTTCGGCGGGCCATGCAGGTAAACTGCGCCGAAGAATTTCTTGTCGTGTAGGATGCAAGTCGACTCAAGATAGTAGATTGCCTGCATACTGATTCCAGCAAATGCATCACTATCATCGGAATAAATATTTGCAACACAGTCAATGCCCTCATTGCTATTTTGGTGAGTAAATCCCATCTTGAATATAGCAGTCATTGCTGCGTAAACCATCATCTCACCCTCTTCAATTTTAACAATCTCTGCTCTCCATAACTCTTGCTCAAGATCTCTGCATGGTATTCTGATTGAATTAGTGTTCAGACGGATGTTCTTCTTGCCTCCAACCCCGACAACTACACATGCTTGAGGACTCCCTCCAACGATTGACAACGCAAATCCTTGAACTGTACGATGAAGTTGCCAGACTCCATTCTCGAGAAGCCTCGCCTGGTTGCATATCGTGTTGAAGAGTAATTCAATGAAGTGTTGGTCTCCGCATTTAAGCAGATCTGATCGGGCGCCATACTGAGTCAAGTCATCAGTTCCATTCTTGACCCTGTTCAACGACCCATGGGGAATCTTTATGTCGTCTACCTTCCCTCTCTTATCATGAGGTATAAACCGAAGGATAGACATGTTGGCGGGCACATCCATGGTGAGACAGATCAACTCAACCCCATCAAAGTAATATTTCTGAACTGATTCACATATTATGTCTCTTGCCAATTCATTAACAGTGTTCCCTCCATTCCTACTAGGAACTATACGATGCATATCTTTGGCTATATCAACCAGGCAATGAATGGGAGCCAGGCCACCTTCCGATCTACTTGCTCTATCTGCCACATGATCCATAGCATTGTCTTTCGATCTCACTAAGATGACAGGCTTTGATGGACCATCACCGATTTGGTTTGCTTTGGCGCCATACGTGACATTATTTGACATGGTGGACAGGATGAGAGGATAAATCGCTGCTTTAGAATCACCCGCTTTATCGATCCCATCCAGCATGGAGCTGCTTGCAGGTACAGTGACATGCCCATCTTCAGACAGACTTTGCAATGCATCCACCTGAGATTTTTCTGCAACTCCTACTAAAAGAGTTCTCATGTTCCTTTTTGCTTTTTTGACAGTATGATCCCGGCGGCGAAGGACTGGATATGGACGGGGAGAGAATGCCACTGGATATCCAAACGTGAATCCTTTTATAAAAGCTGACCCAGCAACGAGGAGCATGTCCACGGCATTGTGGGACCTGTAGCATGCTCTTGATTGATCTGCAAATGATACATCAGCACCTTCACGGGAAAATCCTTGGATCTTGTCAAGTTCTGTCTTCTTGGCATCAGATGGTAGGGGCACAATGTCGCCAATAATTGACATCCAGACATTCAACATTGAACTGGACACAAGGTGCTCTTCCTCTACTCTTGAACGTCTTCCCGGCGCAATCATGCTGAATTCTTTCTTGGGGTTCAGTCTCCCTTCAATATCTCTAAGACGGAGGTATCCATGAATAATGGCTCTTGCTTGGAGTTGTGCGTACGCATTGGGAGCTCGTTGTCCTACCTGTTTGACTTGCTGCACAAGTGAATGTTCTTGGAGGAGATCTACGGGGTAGCACTTATGTGAATCGCCCCATTCGCTAACTGAGAAGGTCCATCGAATCCTCTTCAGTGCCAAATCAGTACAGCGATCATCGTCATGTTTTAGGATGAGCTGCAACATGATCAGAAACGACAAAGACAATCTCTGATAGTTGGGTTGATGACGCATGAAGTTGCTGACTGTAAGTGATTTGAAAAATACTAGCCATTCTGCTGGATACCTCTTCTTACTCCTCTTTTGTTTCTTTTGTTTTGTGTCCACAGGACGGACTCTCATCAAGAGGTGCCCATGTACAACAACGAATCTCTCTACGCCAAAGAGTAGGTCGTAAATTGTAAGTGCCGTTGAGTTTGTGCCTTCGGGTACTTTTCTGGCCGGGCCAAAGCTCACAGCGGCCTTTTTGTTTTTCTTAATCTCATAGAGATACAACTTCTTAGCCAGCGTTTCCTTGTCTTTGCGGGCACCGTTACCCATGAGCTGTGCATTTGTACATTGGGTAAGCAAGCCTTGAGTGTCACCATCATCACCATATTTCATATTCGAATATTTGCTGTAATTCTCACTGTCGTGTTCAATCTCTGTTGACAGCTTCTGGTGTACAAGATCTGCCTGCTGTGGTTCAGCAAGAGACGACTTCCTCTCGAATCCTGATGGGCCGACTTCAGTTCTTTTGTTCGTGCTCCATATTGCTCTACACCAATCCTGGAAGTTGACTGACAGAAGTTTGAACTCGTCAGTGACGAGAAAAGATACAGGCCGCATGTTGGAGTCCATGATGGTTACCCAGTGGGCGGTCGGATCATGTAAGCCAAATTCAATATTGTACTTGTTTATAATTTCAGCTGGTGAAGTATAAGCTCCTGACTGCAGCTTTATGCGTTGCTCCTTTCCAACTTCAGTGAGATACTTGTGGGCGGCGGCTAGGGCGAGCATCTCTGTAAAGTTTGAGACCAGGTGGTTTGTCTTGCGGATGACGGATCCTTTGTAGTACTTCCCGTGCTCTGGAGACCCAACTTTGACGCCCATGGCTTCCAACATGGGATCAAAAAAACACTGGTAGTATGCCATCATTGATGTGCTGATATTTTTCATTGCGTGACCGATTGCAATTGCTGGCAGTATTGGCAATTTGTTTTTGCATATTAACCGAGAAAAGAACTCGTTTATCATCGTTGGCATGAACTCCTGGTCCGCTACAATCACGTGTACTGCTTTGCTGAACTTTGCCTCGCCATATTGGCTGATAATCTCCTGAATGACTCGATGGGCCGTGTCACTGTCCTTGGAACTCAGACCTGTCAAGACACTGGCAATGCTAGTTGTGGAGGGCAAGTACCTGTGCCTTTCTCCTTGGAATAATTCTGGGCTGCGCTTGGTCTTGCTTTTGTTTTGACTTGAAGGTGTGTCTTGAGGATCGGTAGCTTGGGAAACATCAGGGACGATGATAGATCCGACATCCTTTAGAGGGGTAGGCCTTTCAACCAGCATGCCTCCGTCAGAGAATTCGATTTTTGCATCACGGGTGGAAGTAGATACGACTTTGCCCTCTCTTTTCTCACTATGGTATGTGAAGGTGACCTGGGATCCTGCTATTGGTTGAGCTGTAGCACCAGAGCGTTTAGAGACAGAGGTATTGGATATTTTGTCCCAGTCAATAACAGCAGTCCACAAAGCAAACATATTTTGGGCATCGAGGATATCTTGTGCAACCTTGTCGTCACTTTCGGTAGGAACAAGATCTTTGGCTTTCACATCTGATAATTTCCCAAGACCGCTCATGTAATGATTATTAAAATGAGTTGCATCCTCCCTTGACTCACACCCAAGTAAAATATTTGCTATAGGTACTACACTAACACATCGATGAAATAGATGGAAGTCAGCGTTGTCGCCGGTCCAGCAAATGACATGCACTTCCTCCTCTGATAATGGCGGGGATCTGCAGTCAAGAGGATCAACACAGTCCGAGAGGATGTGCATCCAATGGCGAATCACATGGGATGGGCGGGCTATTCCTTCTTCGGCAAGTCTATTGAGAAGACTATCGCTAGTGCCACGCATGTCAATCATTAGACGTATGCCATGCAAGAGAAGTGCTGATGCCGGCCCTGATACAGTCGGCCTGTCTGTCTGTGATGAATGGATTGCAGCCAGTGCAGTTCTCAGCTTGCTCATCCTGACTCTTAACTTGTCTGGATCAGAGAAGACATTCCTTCCCCGGGAATCATACAACGATGCATTTGGATCAAATTCCTTTGCCTTTCGTACCCGAGTAGACATTGCTGACACCAGAAATACATTTGACATAGGACATTGTATGTTATCATCATTAGAACCTATTTGGTCCAATAAACATTTCGGATCGATGTCATCTTTGGATGATGCCGAATCATTGATCTCAATGCCACATAGCTGACCAATAAAATATGCCAATGCGTACTGAGCAGAGCAAGTCTCCTCCCCAGTTGCTTCCTTGACTACCTTCTTTACATTCCCATCCTTCATAAGGGAGTAAATAAGATTGTACATTGATGATGGGGTACCATCATCCTGGAGCAAAGTCTCGCCAATAACATCTAGCTCTGGGATATCTTCCGCATCAAAAACACCGGTGCTGTGATATTTGATGCATCTATACTGTTTGATAAGCGCCTCGGGCAGTCCATCGAGACTCTCATCGCGAGTTGTGATGTAGTTGCTGAGTTTGTAATTTTCATCGTTAGGATTCACGCTGGGTATTGCATCATAGTTGTGACTATGGATTGTTCGTGGAAGCACCCACTCCCCGGAGACATCGTCCTTTACAAGAACCGTGATGTGATACGTTCCATCATCATGATCTATCACCTTCCCAACAATTCCTGGCGCCCAACCTTTTGCACCATGACCATCATCAACTTTGATGTACACAGGTAAATTTGGCGTTGAATCCCAAACCCTCTTGTGTCCTCTTGAAGTGGCACTTCTGAGTTTCTTCCTCTGTGATGAGCGCCCCTTCACATAGCCATGGTGCGGACGCTTGTTCACCAATGGTGTTTCCACTGAAGTAGCATCGCTCCCATCTGTAACGAAGGGCTGATTGCATGTTGGGCAAAACCCACCACCCGTCTCACAGTGGGGTTTCGCTGTGGTAGGCATAGTACTATTTGAGCTATCCAATCCTGTAATGACACCAACCACAGTATTATTGACGATTCTACTTCATCTGGTGGAATTATGCTGTTATTTTAGGGGCCCGAGCAATCTTCGTGATGTCGCGCTCAATTATATTGCTTTGGTGACGATGAGTTTCGTGTTGTCTGTGACGCAGTCGCCGATCTTGGTGGTGTCTCTTGTAGTGCATGCGATGGAGAGGGAATTGTTTATTGCTTGGTGACGACGATTGTGTTGTTGGGGATGGAAGCCGAGCGATCTTGGTGACGTCGCATGGGTGCAATTTGAACAACTCGGAATCGTTTATTGCTTTGGTGACGATGACAATGATGAGTTTTTTGTGTTGTCGGGGTTTGGACGCTGATCTTTGTGGTGTCTCTCGTTCGGTAATATCCGCGCTACGTACGTCTGGCACACAAAATTTTGAGGTGCCTCCCCCACCTCCTACTAATCTCCTGTCATGGTAACCGCCGCCAATGGACAAACCCCATCATGCCGTGACATCAGCGCCGCGTCCATCGCTTGCACCATTCACCCCGGCGGCAGCATGACACCCAACCAGCCCGTTGATTTATTCGGCGCCGACTACGATGCTAATGGCGGCGCCATTTTGAAGTTGACTCCTTCTCCATTCGTCGTTGGTGACAATTCAAAAAGGGTTCTACCACTGCGTGTTCTACAAACACCATCCTCTCCTTCGACTTCAACGCCACGGGCTAAGCGTCGCACAGCGAGGGACCCACGCTCGTTGTCATATCGTCACTCTCCGCTCGCAGTCGCATCGGCCACAGCAATCGCTACCGTCTCTACGACTGCGCCCATCGTGATCCTGCCACCTATCGTTGCACGTCGTGCGCCCTCTCCATCTTCTACCCTCGCCAATATATTCACCGAGCCACCTACCGAAAAGGTTTCAAAGCCAAAACGATCGAGCAAGAAAGAGACATGCATCGGGCTAGTTCCGAAGTCGGACATCCTCAAATTTCCTCGTCCGCGCATCTTCAAACAAAAGAAGAAGACAATCTACTCCGTGTCACAGATTAAGAAGGACGTTATGAAAATTCGCAAGGCTATAAACAATCATTTCCATCGCGATACGTCGAAGCACAACAATGACGACGAACTCAATGGACCAACGCTCCAATCAGGTGCCGATGAAATGGAGGAGTGGTTGACTGATACATCCGCCAACAAGATGCTCGTGTCGGATCACATGAGACTCTCTCATCATCCCCTCGAGCAATTGCTCCAATGCGGGGATAAAGATCGTCTTCTTCTGCTTGTCGACGTTGCAGATGATGACGATATCTTCGGAGGGAAAGCTGCAGAGGTTAACATGACGCAGGGGAACGAAATCGTTTCTATTTCAAGTCGGCGATACATCCCAATTTGGTGTTATATATTGGCATCTTCATATCACACCGAGGCACGTGTGGGTATTGCAAACAGAACATACTCGCAATCGAAGTTCGAGGATGACTTCAAATCGGCGCAAGGCGGCTTCCAAGTGGTGTTCGATGGAACCAATACAAACCACTTCTTCGATTGGCGGATGCTGGTGAACAATCCACTTAGCGTTATGCTGTTTGGCCCCCCTTTATCTTCAACACGCCCCTTCAACAATGTGTTTGGTAATGCTTCCGATGCAAGTACGTTGCACCACCGGTTTGTCAACATGTACGACGAGTTTGTCGGCGATGTCAATGCAGGATTGGGTTTGTATGACCCAGTTGTTGAAAACGAATTGAACAAGGAGGACTTCGAATAGACAGATATCCCGCAAGTAGATCAGACGACAAAATCCTCTGCCAAAATTACTACGAATGAGAAGATGAAACGAAGACCAATGCACAAATTAATGCATAAAGATGTTTGGCGAGTAGGTCATCTTGCTCTGGCGGAGAGAAATCTTATCAAGCGTCGTTCTAAAGCTATGCGACGTAGAGCCCAGAAGCAACAACTGCGCGATGCAACAATGACTTCAATATCAGATCAAAAGTCAGAGTCAATTGATGATATAATCACAAGTGATGTTAACGGGGTACCATTCTAGCAACGGCGGTTTAGGAACATGACAAACAATTTGAATTTCAAATAGATTATTGATTACTCTTCTAATTGGTATTTGTTCTGAACCTTTTCATGATCCCACCACCACCGACTGAAAGCTGGTCGTCCAAGTACAGACTGTGCAAAGCCTGATTCTTTATGCGAGCTCATTGTTTGAAATGTGAAACCTTCCCAATTCAATCTATTGAGATACTCATACTCCTCCAAATCATCGCGACCAAACACACACTCGACCATTCCGTCATCACTCAATTCAAATTGTAAATGTTCAGAAGCAATGAGTTGAAAGAAGAATGCATTCACGTCGTATTTGTTCACTTTGTACTTGCCAAATACACGACGGGTCCAATCGCGATCTTGGAAGAGCGTGTTCACTAGATCATCATAATTGTTGTTTGTCATTCGAAATTTCATTACATCTGTGAATCTAGCGCTGCATAAAAACTGAATTGCTCCAGAATGCACTATTGGTAAAAAATACTTCGAATACTCGCCATTGCACACATGACATTGTGTGAGACAAGGCAGAAACGTTTCAGGTGGAGATTCAAGTGATCCACACTTACTGAACCATTCAACTCTTGAATGTACACAACCCAAGCCGGGCAATGCATAGAGTGACAGGGATTCAATTGCATCGGTGTATGGGTCTACTAAATTCTCTCGAATTTGAGCCGGTGAGAGTTTGAGTGCTATTGCATTTTGTTGTGTTGTGGACAAATGAGTGTGGTGGATGCCCTGTTGATTTCGTTGCAACGTGCCAAAGACCTGGCGAGAATGACTGTATGTAATCCGTCATAGTCAGTTGCAGCGGAAGAGTCAAGCTTACGTGGAGATAGTATCGAAATGATTAATTTTGTGAAAGCCTTCCAATCCGAATATAAATCGTAGACTCCAGTCATTCCGGATTTCCTCGCATTACGACCACTCTCTTGCTTTCCAGTGAGAACACAACGAGGTATACCAACACAACTCACGTGGACTAGGTCCTCTTGATCAATGCCCGTGTTTGCCGCCACAGTAGCAACAAGAACACGTGGATTGAAGTTTGGCATGCTTGTTGCTGTCGTAAACAACCTGATGAACGAAAATTTCTCTTGTTTGTCCATTTCACCATTGACAGCAATGACATCTACTGGCTCTTCTTCAAGAGCCAGTGCTTCTTCCATTGTGCGCCCCCACTTATCACATTCCGAGATAAAGTTGACGAACAAGCATGCTTGTGCATTGGGTGAAGAGGACATCAGCAACTTTATGCGAGGAATACGTACTTGTCCGATGTCCCCAGTCACTTCGAATCGTAGAACAATGTTCCGCTGTCTGAAATCGGATGCAGACGACCACTGCTGGTGACAATAGCGATCCCATTGAAAGTTAGTTGTTCTTTTGTCAACGGCTGGTAGTTGCTTCCCTCAATCAACATTTGTTAGTTGTGATAATGATGTCAGCAGTGATTGTGTCATCGTAGCCGTCATGACGAGAATTAAGCTGTAGTATTGTTTGTTGTCCGCGAAGATAATCTTAAAAAGATCTGGAAGCAATTGGCGAATTTGCACACGGAAGGAACGGCCATACATGGCATAGAGGTGTGATAGCCACCATCCGAAGTGTTTTGTTTTTGGCACAAGCGAGTATTGCCTTCTTGAACGATCCGTTCTCCGCAATGAATTGAGGCGAAAATAATAGGAATATTGTTGTGCTCGATTCGTATGGAAGCGCGGTGATGCGGGGGATAACGTTTTCCTGAACCGCCATTGCTGTGATAGCTCATCAAGCTGATATGCAAGGGTGGCTGCATCAGTCTGCACCGCCATGCGGATTCTCCTCATCTAGTCTGCAGTAAGAGCGAGTAGTGGCACTATCACAAGATGAATGCCGGCAGTTAGTGTTCCGATCATTCGAAGGATGTGACTATTTCCGCTCCCTGTCTGATCGACGACAAGGAGCTTACCTTCGGACTGTAGGTCAAATCAAATTGTCTCCACTGCTGTCAATTGTTTGGGTCGCATGGATGGAGTACGCCACACTCTATCGGATGCAGTGTTCATAACATCCGCAATGGGTGCGTCGCTGTGAAGCGAATTGACTGACATCAAATCCCCGTCGTCATCACGGCCGTGTTCACCCTTATCCGTGAAGCGCAGTACCACGACACGCGCTTCTCTCTCCCGGGCACGCCTTCTCTCCATCGCGTCAAAACAAATGCGAGCAGCGCCCCGGCGGTTACGCATCCGACGAGCAACTGCCTCACGAGCCGTAACGACCATTGCCTTGTCAGCCGTGATGGGAGATGCAACAGGGGCTGTTGTCTGTTCCGGTGACGCCGGCGCTGGGGGTTCGGGATTGGATTGGCGCAGTTTGGATTGGCGCAGTTCCTCTGCCCAGGCAAAGCATCCGAAGACGAAGCACCTAGCGGCATGTGAGCGTGTGTGGGAGAAGCAACCGTCATATATTGATTCGGCGGAGAGTGTGCGGCAGAGAGAAGGCCGGGAAAGGAGGCTGTGAGTAGCAACAGGGAGCTTCATGGTTTGATGTGATGTTGATGTTATAAGTGAGAGGAAGTCAGGAGATTGGCGATATTGAGTGATATTTTGTTCTGTATTTTCTGATGTGATTTGTGACATAAAAGATTGAGAAAAAGAATCCTCACCCTGATCTCATGCCACGTGTCCTCTGCGCAACGGCCAAGCACCCAAAAAGAGTATGTAGGGGCCAGTGCACAGGCAACAGTGTGGTCGATGTTGCCCTTTCCATTTTTTTCCACTTCCCCTTCGTCACTTTCTGCTTTCCCATAAACGACGCGGTTTGTTGCTGCGCTCTGACCTTTTCCTCTGGGATTTCCCCTCTCATTCATAATTCATGCGCTCAGCCTCAAGATACGGCACTGCGCCCGACTGTCAAATTCGAGGGAAAAAGAAGGTCCGCCGCACAAGAAGAAGTTTATCAACTTTCACCATTCTTGCATCACTAGCGTCATTTGCTGCTGGCGGATTTGCTGGTAGTGGTGGAAGAAGAGTTGCAACAACGGGAGGAGGAGGCCTGCTACAAAGAATAATTGGAATATCGCGAGGGGGGTTCGGGGCAGAGTCACGATCATCTAACAGCAACAGATCAATCTATGGATCATTCGTCGCATCGGCTGCACCACTGACGCCATCATTTTCACGCTCTTCCTCATCATCCCATGATACGGAGTTAACTGCGAAAGATTCCTCCGTAAAAGACAATGAAATGCCAGCAGAATCCTGCAGTGGTACCGAATCAAACGAACGATCCACAATGATGCCGTCGAAAATAAGCCATCCCGATGATCCCAGCTTATGGCTTTATCACATCGAACACACCACATCTACAATGGACGAAGCCAAGAGCATTGTAGAAAAGAAATTTCTAGACGCCGAAAATGATAATGCTGCACCAACATCATTTCTCATTCCGACAACATCTCAATCGAACGGACGGGGCACTACGAAACGCAATTGGAAAAGCTCCCAAAGGGGCAATGCTCTATTTACGATTGGCATTCCACAATCGTCTTGGATGAAAGAGTTGAAGATGAAAAATGGCGGGACGATGGTGCCATTGACTTTATTGCCATTGAAGATTGGAAGTTTGGTGGCATTTCATGTCCAAAAGGCATTGGAGGAATGTGCATCAAAGTCGGGAGGTGAGACGCAACAACAGCAGCAAATGCCGAGAGCTGCAGTCAAATGGCCCAATGATGTACTCCTTCACACATCGCAAAATTCCCATGAGAAGATTGCGGGTATACTCATCGAATCTGCTCAAGATTGGTTCATGATTGGGATTGGCATCAATGTAGGCTATGCCCCTGACATCCCCAGAGAAGGTAATGACTATGGGCGAAAAGCTATATCTCTATCGCAATATTGCAATACACCCCCATCTAAAGGTGAAGTTGTTAACACTGATAACAACGCAGAAGAGTTCTGGATAAACCTATCAAAGAAATTGGCAACAGACATTGCCTACGATCTGCACTCATGGTTTCATCCTACATCGCCATCGGTATTCATCGATGTGCATTCCGGGAAAGCTATACTGAATCAATGGAAAGCTTACATTGACTGGGATATGGAGTTGATACTGCGCGATACGCCGAAGAGGGAGCGGGTGAAGTTGAAGTCGATACTGGAGGATGGGCGCGTGGTGGTGCAGGAGGTGGAGACTGGATTGACGCGGACGCTTGTTTCGGATTACTTTTTGTAGCTTGCTTCATTGTTTGCTATCAATAGCGGGTTGCGCGTTTTTGAAGAAGACATGGGATACTTGGGACTTCGAATAAAATTGGAAGGAGTCTTGGTATTTGTATGAATTCAAAGTATCTGTACTTGCATCATGGATGATAACTGTCCTAGGTCTCGTTGGCCCGGTGTTCATCTTCATTTTTTTGCACTCGCCAATTGGAGAAGATGCCACTATGGGACAATTCGTCATTCTCAGTACTACGTTAATCTGGGTCAATGTGAT
>JALLAS010002377.1:0-11575 GCA_036939415.1 Detonula confervacea
AACCCAACAACCCAACAACCCAACAACCCAACAACCCAACAACCCAACAACCCAACAACCCAATAACCCAATAACCCAGCAACCCAACAACCCAACAGCCCAGCAACCCAACAACCCAGCAACCCAGCAACCCAACAACCCAACAGCCCAACAACCCAGCAACCCAGCAACCCAATAACCCAATAACCCAATAACCCAATAACCCAGCAACCCCACTCCACACCCACCAATGGACGTTGTTTCAGAATATTCAAATGCTCCCCCACTTTCAACTAATCTCTCATTCACAAACACGCTGTAACTACCATTTCCCTGTTGACAGCAGATACCATCTTCGAATTCATCTTTGATGATAAAGTCATAGCATTTATCCTTATAAAGACATTCCTCAAATGAAAGCGTTTGGTTGCTCAAAAGAACACCATTTGAAACAACAATAACACCGGTGATGTTGTCAATCAGATCCCAGCTTGTATCAATACCAAACGCATCAGTGGTCAAAGACAACCTGAATTCAGCATCACATGGTGGTGTTATGATAGAAGCCAATAATGTTGGTGCTGGAGTTTCAATAGCTAGTATAGAATATTATGGATCATACGTGCACATTTCAGCATTTGTTGGCGCTGATGGTTGGCTACTGCTAGTTGGAAACACACTACTGGAAGGACCCAAAGTAGACAAAGTACTGCTGGTAGGAAATGCACTTATTGAAGGTTGTTCGGATGGGCTAGAGGAAGGATCTGCAGAGATAAAAAAATCGTCGAAACTAGGATGATGACTGCTTGGACCAACAATGGAATGGTAGTCACCGATAGAAAATGAGACTCTTGCCCCATCAATAGTTGGAATTGATGTGATTGTAGGCGGATATGTTGGCAATTCTGTTGGCTTTTCTGTCGACTGTGATGAAACTATGGGAGGATTTGTTGACCATTCTGTTGGCCAGGATGAAAGGGCAGTCATCCAGTGCGTTGGGGGCACTGGAGGTGGTGTAGGCGCTGTGGAGATTTGATACTTTCCTGGGACAGGTAAGCACAGTGGAACATAATCATGTGCCTCATCAGTATACTCTCCGTCTGCAGCAATAAGAACTCTGATGCCACTCCGTGTATGATCTCTTAGTTCCCATTTGAAACCATTACTTTTTTTGAGAGGATAAATGTCCAGATACATTGGCTTTTCAGTTTGCGGATCACATGTTGTGTCATTAACTTTTGTACAGCCAATGCAACAGTTGCATGTGATCTTTGGTTCACTTTTGTAACAATCCAATTTCCAATCTAAAGGCAGATCTTTGCACATGAAGTCAATACTACCAGACAGATTATTACTATCAAGACGAAAGACCTCTAGGTTGTTGAAAAGTGTTGATGGGAATGAACTGTGATGTGAGTAGTGAGTAAACGGATGGTATCTAAAAATGTTGGCCTATTGAATATAAGAAAACACACCTAATGACGACATGTTGGAGAAAGATGTTGGCACAGCCCCTGAGAACTTGTTGATACCAACCTTGAAAGTATGCAACTTAGTCAGATTGCTGACATCCATCAATGACCCAGATAAATCATTATAGGTTAAGTCAACAAGCTGGAGGTTTGACAATCCAGCCAATAAAGCAATCGCACCAACTAACTTATTATTATTCAATCTTCTCCATCAAAGGGGAAGTACACAGAGGTGGCAGATGAGAGATAGGAAAACGCAAAATTAGGAATACAGGTGAGGTACACACTAGCAAGAGTTAATCATCAAAAGGTTGAAACTTACTCAATATGGGCGAGGTTCGCCAACGATCCCAGTGTTTCTGGAATTTTGCCCTCATTATCACTTTGGCCGATCCGTAGAACAGAGAGCTCACAAAGCAACCCAAACTCTGTTGGAAGGGATCCATTTATTTGATTGTCGCCAATATCCAGATTCTTCAGCTCATGTAGTAATCCAATCTCTGTAGGAAGGGAGCCTTGAAGTTTATTGCTCGCTAATCAGAATATTGTTAATATTCAACATGGATTGCTTGAGACAATTGAAAGCCAAAACCAAGGAATATAAAGAGCAAAGCCACTTACACAATGTCAAATTCTTCACTCTTTGTACGCTATCACGATTGCAGCCGGTGACACCTTTCCTTACTGATTTGTGTAAAGTGTCTTTCCAGTTGCATACATGCACCGCATTGTTCGTGAATTGAAATGATTTGACCAATTGCCTCCTTGAGTTGTTTTGAAGTATATCAGCAAAAGCACAAATCTCTCCACAATTTCAGCACCAGAGAAAGGCATTTTATTTTGATCCTCCCGCCACATAGATTGATCATTCACCAGCCAGTCCAATGCCAAACAATGCTCAAGACCTGGAAACGAAGTGATGCTACCTCCCGAGTATTCTGAAATATTTCCCACCAATTCAGCATGAAGAATGGATGTCGGACTAGTCGATGGTTGTAATGATGGGATGGATGTAGGGGATAATGAAACAGAAGGAGCACTGCTGAGTACACTATCAGGCTCTGGATTCTTCATCAAAGTTATTGCAATTGCAATTGCCGCCCCCAAAAGTACCAACACTCCCAGCATCAGATAACGTAGCTGGATATTGTGTCCAGCAATGGTCAATGAATACTTGTTAGGCTGAACTATGGTGGCAGCGGGTATATCTTCGTCATTTACTGGAGTCGCTTCTGGGATACAAATTTCATCGTTGTCGTTAATGTACGGAGATACCTTTTGGTCATCAGCTGTGGCTGAAGTACGTGGCACGGTTGCAGATGTTTCAGGTGCAGGTTCAATGGACTGAACCCTTAAATATGGCGCAGTCACCCTACTTGTATTATTATTATACCGACGTATTATATTGCCACTTGCAGCATACAACTGCAGAAGAATGCTCGCATTTCTTGCACGAGGCCGATCACCACTTTCATCTTCTGCCCTGGGCTCATGGATGCTATCGGTACTATCTTTGGCTTTGGTGCGGCGTTCTGTCGCCTTGGCCAAGTTCAACTCGTTGTCGCATTCCAAGCATTCCAAGACAGCAAATTGATCAGGCATCGGTGGCACAATGGATGGGATCGTTTCCACATGACACTTCGCTTCCATAGACTCGTCGTGTTCCACGAGAGCTTCTTTATCTGGCCCCTGGTTCAAAGATCCTTTGGTTTTCACTTTCTCTGGATCAATCTGGTATTGTTGAATGGGAGGTGCCTCCTCATCATCAATTGTCTCAGAGCCTTTCCCTAGCCCTCCTGTGTTAGTGTTTTCCCCCTTTTCGCTTGGTGCAGCAGCCGCTGAAACCCCCCTGGCTTGATGTGCTCCATGAGTAGCCTGAACTATTTCCAGCCCAAGTCCTGCCCTTTCTGTGTCAGATCTAAGTTGATATGTTGTTGTTTTTTCATCTGCCATGGCAAAACTTGTGCTTCTGTTGCCGAATAGCAAAAATTCTGACATGACCCAACGAAGATCAATGGTATTGTATCAATTTGAGCCTCAGGTTTTGATTTATTTTGGAATGAAAATGATCTTGGAACAATCAAAGGAAGTAGTGGGTGCTGTGGGCAGTACCTTAGGTAGGCGCAGAGATGATTCATGCAGATTCGATCGTACATCAAACTATACATACCAGCACCGAGCTGCCTACCTTTGCTGATTGAGAACACTAGACAAGAAGACCAGAGACCGGCACCTGATACCTGCATACTGCATGGGAGTGCATGATAGAGGCTACAATACTGCAGGCCTCTGCTGCGGACTCTCCAGATTTACTTGCTCTATGTTCATCTCTCTAGAGATTACCATAGCATATAAGGTCCGTTTCAGGCCAGTCTTAACTGTCTGCATTTGGAAATTGAATAATATCTAAACACCAAACTCTCCTAGGAGCAAACTGTCTTTTCGAAATGAGAGGTTGAAGCAAGAGATGAGGTATGGATGGTATCTCCTCGTTCAATCCCCAAGACTACTCACGATCGATCCATACATCTATCTCTCTATATACAGTACATCGACACAATAATAGCTATCGATTCAGTATGATACACCGAGTGTCGATGTCGATTTCAAACATCATCTTTTGTTCGAATTTTCCCACACTACCATGTATTAATCTAAAAATTATTACTCCAATCATCAAGGGAAACCTTGCAGTAATAAATTGCTGTTTAGCTACTCCTAGGCATGCATCGACCCTGAAGTTGTTCTTATAAACTATTACAATTAATGACACACCGGCGCCTTTACCTAAATACAAAAACATTGTCTGCTTTCTTTACTTCATACTTCATCATATTTTGGAATCTTCTTAGTAAAATCCTCAGTTGTCGTATTGAAGACGAACATTGATTCTTCCACAGCATGCAGTGCCAACCTGGGAACCGATTTTGGTCATCACACAATTCAGTTAAACTCATATCCATTTGTTGGATCCCGAGAGGCCACCATCAGGATGTGGCTGAGATGGTTTGAGGTGTTTGATTATCAGATGCTAAGCCATCACCCCTATTTGATGTCATATTGATGGAACATATCCCATGCAAAGATATGGCTAACCTGGAATAAGATTTTTTGAAACACTAGGTGATACAAAATAGGAGTATGCAATTGTCTTGCAAGGTGATGGCAAAATGTTTGTGCTGCGCTTGCTGGATTACCAGGCAGTGCCATCTGTTATTGGATAATCAACCATTGGCAATAATGTATTACCTCACAAATAATGCATCAAAGCTCACGAAATAGATTTTTTTGTGTGGAATATTTTGTCAGCACCATACACCGCCTGGACTATCTGGTTCGGGCATTGGCTTTGTGGCCTCATATGTATTTTGCGAAACCTTCGTCCCTTCTGGCTTTTGCTCCAATGGCTCCCTCTCCTTCTCCGGGAGATTTTGCTGTGAAAACTCACTATCCGTATCTGCAGGAGACTCTTGCTTCTTCAAAGGGCCTTCCGACTTTTGTGAGGACTTTTTCTCCAAAAGCTCATGCCTCAGTGACGCAATGCCATTTTCTAGTTCTTCTGCCGTTTTCTTCAACTCTCGAGACCTTCTCACAAACCTCATGACGAAAGTCTCCAAATGCTTTTGCGTCTGTGTCTCACTGTCATATTCTATTTTGTCTTTATTTTCTGGAGGCGCCTTTTGATTTAACTCTTGAGACTTGCTCTTGATAGAAGCACCCGACTGATTTTGCAGTGATAGCCCACTATGTACCATCTCAGGGAGGTCTTGGTTAAGCCATCCTGAACAAGATATTTCCTCCAATATCTTTAGCTTTGTCGGTTCCACCATATTTTTTGGAGGAAGCTTTCGATCATCCAGCGATTCAATGCATAAATCAATAACCTCAATGTTCTTAGGCTTGCTGGCCTTTTGTGAAGACTTGCGCTTTGTTGTATCCATAGCTTTTTCTGGAGGAGGCGCATGATTCGACTGCTCTGTTTCTTCCCATTTTCTTTTCATTCCACCACTAGGAGGGTAGTTTTGCATCATCTGGATGTATGCACCGTCGGCGCCGTGTATGTTTTCTCGCGAAGGGAGTATTGAGACCCGTTCCCAGGTCTCAAAGTTGGTGGATAGAGAGTATCCTCATCCGCTTCTGGAGGAGGCTTATGATTTGACTGCTTCGTTTCATCCCATTTTCTTTTCATTCCACCACTAGGAAAGTGATTTTGCATCCTCTGGTAGACAATCGGTGCCAGTTTGGATCCAGCTGGCCTACCCCTCCCAATACGTGGATTGTGAGTGCCGTCAATAAAACCATATTGTTCTGTAAAATTTTGAGTTGAGGAGTGAACGGGAGCAGGGTCAAAAGTGAAAGGGTGTGCCATAGCATCTTCCTGATAGCTATTGCGGTATTGAGCCCATGCCTCCTCTGCCTCCTCTTGGTTTTTGTCCCAACTTGCGTCTACTTTTTTCCCAACACAATCTCCTGTTTGCGTGCCAGCCACAAACTCTCGCATGCATTGTTTTGCTTTTCTGTGTTTCATCCATGATCCATAATTATGCATACCTTAAGTGAGAAATACAATTTAACTCTTCCTTGCAGAATGGAATTTGGAAACAACATTAAGTATTCAAACTGTATCTACTCACTCGCGAAGGCCCTCCTATCCCCAATCTCAGTCCATTTCCCAGGACTCCTGCCTTCACCCTCCAAAAACCTCCCCGGTGGATTCATGCTCCTTATCTCATTCACCACCTGTGCTCCAATTTGCGATTTCTGCCATTTCCTCTTTGAACTGAAATACTTAGCTCTGTGGAAATCAATGATATCACGAAATTGCCTGTTGCCAGGGCGTGTGTTAATTTTTTTGCCCCGACCGGAGAGGACGTCATTTTCGTTAATGTTGGAAATTAAGCCACCCTCACCGGGGAGGACATAAATGCCGGGTTTCTTTGGTGGGGATCCAGACTTCCCAGACATATTGGGTGGATGCAATTAGACTAGCACTACAATACTTTTCTTCAGTAACAAGGTGATTTAATGAATGGTCAAGTCGTAATCAATTGAATTTGGTACAATGATGATGGATGATGGTTGATTGGCAACCCTAATGACACCGAAAGAAAATGAAAAGATGATGTAAGAAGAATAGGTATCGTAAGCTTGAAGAAGTACAATAGCAACAACATAACGCTGAACTGAAGTTTCATGTTCTTTAGCCGAGGGCACAACAAAGAACAAACTATTATCACCAATAAACGAAACCAACCAGCACCTGGCACCTTTATTACAGTACAGCCTCACATAATAAATCATTAGCCATGGCTACAATGCACTATCCCCGCCCCATTCTTCCATCGCAGGCACAGCGTACAATAGGCACGAAGAGACGTCCGACCAAATAATTGATCGCGCATCGCGCCTGCTCGCTGCACTGCCATCTACCTACCAAGGCCTTGGTGTCACTACCTTAGCACAACCAATTTCAAGGTGGTTGGGCTAGGTTGGGCTGCAATAACAGGATTCTGTCACTGATCTCATCCTATCTCATCCAGCGCTGCCTCTCGACCTCTCTCGACTCTCGACTCACCAAAATTGCACCTCCATTATTCACCGTTCGGCGCTCGCTCCTATTGTACTATCTACCTCCGTCGATTGCGTTGCATGAATGCGCAGCGGTCAGCTTTGTGTGTTCATTACATCGGGCGCGGTTTTACCCCGCTCCGCCTTCCGCCTTCCGCCTTCCTCTCGGTGTCGCGGTCGTCTCTTGATGATTGTCTGTTGAATTAATTATGGGAGCAATAATTAGATAGGCTGAATCTGTTCCACGCACAAGGAGGAATGTTCTGCATTACACCGGAGTACTACAGTGTGGGTCCGCAAGGCCGCCCGTCGCGCGCCCCCGGGGGCCGGCGGTTCATCCATTCAATCAGACACATAATATCTCTATATAGTTATTCAAATGTTATAGTTCTAACGTATTTGTAGTATTGAACTTTTTCTGTCTAACACTTTACTAACAAATCCCATTCACGAGTACATACCCCTGCAGTCCTGCATCAGTATTGACTAACATTTTTTATTGTTCCTACGTATGTTTGCAATGGTATTGTCTAACAATTGTCATCATGCAACGTAACATATTTGCTCAGATATGTTAGTCCACGCACGTAGGATTTAGTAGGTATGTTATGTAAACGTATCGCTTACTAACATTTTTTATCGCCATCTCAAGATATCTACAAGATCTGAACCTATCGTGAAAAGGGGAGCTTCTATCAGTTTCTTTATCCTACCAAGGGATAAAAGCATTCGCACTGCGCAGAGAATTAGAGCTCTTGGTGCCTCAGGTTGGGAGTCCATTGAGATAGGAACCCTCTTGTGTAGGATGATGTTGCTGGTCCACGATATTGCGTCCGATCATCTTCAACTTCCATGCCGATCCTGCCCAACTCACCGGTATTGATTATGATCTATTTAGATAGCTATTTGTACACAGCTTACAGCAAATCATCAAAGTTGTCAGATAAGGCCGGGTCCGGGTGGCAAAACGGGGGGCGCGATGGTGACGGGGGGTTAATCAATAGCGTCATACAATGGCCCACGACAAGCTACTGCTGTATTGTTATTATAGGATGCGATATGCAAGCAGCCACCGATCCTGTACTCCCCATTCAATTGGTTTCTTGAATCTAGACCATACACCAATGCAATAACTATAATAAAGAAATAATTGATTGCTCAATAATACAATACAAATTGTTTTATACGCAGTAGTGTAAAATATAATACCCTCCTGTCGTGCTTGGGTGGGGGGGAGAGGATGTGATGCTTATGGTAGCTGGTGCAGTATATGGGGAATGTTAATTGGTTGATGATAAGGAGTGAAGTTATTTTATCATTAAGTGTGGAGGGAGGCGCCGGGGTGGGGTCAGGGGGGGAAGTCTTTAATTTTTACATCTCTTCAGTGGTGGTCAAGTGGTGGTGGTGGCCAAAGATAGCCGAGTGGCATTGTATTGTGCCCGAGTGGTTGGGGGGAGAAGTACATTATACTGTTTTTGATACATCTCTTCTGTGGTGGCCAAGTGATAGCAGCCGAGTTGTAGCCAAGTGGTAACCAAGCGGTAGCTGAGTGGTAGCCCAGCCGGTGATCAATATATCATGATAGCGCGAGCTCTTTTTGCGAAAACTATTTCAGTTGTGCGTATGTATCTAGGTAGGTACTAGCAAACGAGGGTCTTGCACGCATGATCGATCGAAGATGATACATCTTCTCCCCCGGGAATATGAGAAGACATCATAGATCGCTCGGATTGAATGCCATATTTGTCTGTCCATATGACAAGGACTCCCACCTACAGCTATAACATTTTCTGTATCAACGCGTGATACATATGAATATGTATCATTCATTGCTACTTATGCATGTATATGGAGATACAAACTGCATTCAGGCAGTGTAGGTAGGTTTGTCTGTCAATCAAGGAATGCATAATAAATTATACAATGAATCAAAGTTTTATGGCATTTCCCCATGATTCGGAGTCACTCGATCACCACATCGTCGAGCTCCGACCCGTTTGATTGTGTGTCTTTTAAGCAAGCATGAAGACCGACATGTGCAGATCTGCGTCAGTGACACTTGCGGATCTGTGATCACGAATTTGTACGATACAATATTATGGAGTCGTCGTCTGCCTGATCCAGAATTCATCCTGTACAAGTGCGTGTGGCCAGCGACCAGCTCTCTAGAGGAATACGAAATGTCTGTCAAAGAGAACTATGGAGAGCTCACAACACGCATAAAAATCCTTGAGCACAACAACAATAATATAAAGTCAATATAACAAAACCATATAGCAATCATGAACAACCTAATGGTAGACTTCCCAACCCAACGACGAACAGCCGGCCTCAAATCAAGGCAACACCATCACGACCAGCGCCGTCGTCGGCACCATCGGCGCCATCAGTAGTCCAATTCGCACCCAATGTCAGTATTCGATACTACGATCACGCCATCAACGCCCATGCCAAATCAGCCGATTTCTACTACGCAAAGGAAGACTACAAAACCTTCAATTCTCAACACAAGCAATCTGTCCAAGGGGTCCTAAAAATTACCGAATCCGGATGTTATTGAAAACGTAGTACTAACTCAGGATCTGATTAAGAAGACCATGTGACGGAGGGCCGAGTGCCTGAAGGCAGTGTTGAATCTGCAGGATTGATAGCAACAAGGTCATTATTACGATGCTGATAGACTTGCCGCCGTATCGATGCGGTATTCAAGAGCGGGGTGTTGATATCGGTCAATATTGGTTTGATGCAGTCCTATGTTTGAGGTATATAATATCGAAATACAAATGGCTATCATGAAGAGCGCGCACAGCATGACAATTCATATATCAAGAAGGATTCAGACAATCAAAACAATTCAACAAGACACAAGATTACAAGACTTTCAAAACTTGTACATACCATATAATATCAGCATTACAATTTTAAAATTACACACCTCAAATAAAGTCTATTGAACAAGCCAAAACAATAAATCATCACAGATTATTTTTTCCCTTGCAATCTTTCAATTCACTTCATGGGTCTTGTCATAATACGCAGCAATGAACTGCAGAAATGGATCATATAATGAAACAATGATAATTCACAAACCAAAAAATAGTCAAATCTTATGAATAAAGTTTTTTATCAAAAGAATTTTCCAACAAAAGGATATTAGTAGTATATAGAGTACATACGTAAATACGTAAATATACTCACTTCTCTCATCCGTCTACTACTGTTACATCTATTTCTAGTGTTACCATAGTGACGATTCTTAAAGGATGCATTCAACAGTACTAGATATTCTCCCGATCAATTAACACCCATCAACATAATGAACAGGATTTACATATGTCTAACTGAAAATGCATAACTTCATCTACAAAAAAATGTACACCCCTATTACCTTTAGGTTTAGATTTGGGTTTAAATTTGGTTGACTTCTTCAAGACGGTCATTTCTGGAGCTGTGTTAAGGTCTCACTCAACTTGATATTTTCGGTACAATTTTCTACGAGTACAATACCTGTTCAGAAGGATGGTTTTTGAATCAGTATTACTTAGACAAAAAAATGGCAAATATCATGCTCAGTTACGCAGAAACACTCATCCTTAACAACAAATCGCTGCATGTCTCCTCCATCATAAGACAATTACATTGTAGGAACAGCCTCATACTTGGCAGATCATGAGTTTGATGCACAAAGTTTGACTGTTGGTGTTTGGGGCTTCAAAACAAAAATCTTGTACAAATCCCTACAGGGTAGAATAAAACATAATGTGTCTTGTTCTGATCCACCTCAAAAGAAAACCATCCTCAGCAGTTGCACTCTCCTAACTATAACTCCACAATAATCAAGGAGGAGACCCCTGCTGCCAAGGTCTACAAGGGTCAGGCCTGGCTCTTCCTTGGTATTGCCAACAGTGAAGCCCTTTTGTATGATGACGAGTACCAAGATGCCAAGGCCCGTAACTCCGACAACTTCCAAATTGACTACGCCCTCAGCTGTGAGCAGGAGAACATGTCTGGCGGAAATGTGTACATCCAGGACAAGGTTGAGGAGTACTCCAATGAGATCTTCAACAGTTGGATAATGGTGCCCACATGTACGTATACGGATTGAAGGGAATGATGCCTGGAATCTAGGACATGCTTGTCGGTGCCTGCAAGAGCAAGTGAATTGTCTACGATGAGTGGATCAAGATTCTCAAGATGTCAATCAGTGGCATGTTGAGGTTTACTAAGTATCTTCGCCTTTTTGATTCATTGATTCTTATCTGAAAGTGATATTATGATTGGAGAGGGATGATTGTTTGGCGGCCTGGCTTGGCAAAGATAGACTTATCTATCTAGTATATATACTGCGGCTTATTTTATAGAATAGCTAACTAACTAACTAACTAAGCCTATTGCTTCCCCTCGCGTCTGCTCATTCTGCGAGTCCTGTGATTTTGGAATGTGCGTATTGCCGTGTCTCACCGTGATGTCGAAGTTGGCCCTATGGCACTTTGTTGTAGGGGCGCGGAGCTCCTACTCGATTCGACCCTCCTGCACCAGTAGTGTTGCAGGACCCG